>JANAVB010034866.1:0-69663 GCA_029216955.1 Iris pallida | reverse complement strand
TTGATCTTGTGCTAGGCGCAGAGCCAGAGTCGCAGCGAGTGTACAATCAACAACAAAGAGACTGTGGAGCCGAAGAAGCAGACCGACGAGTTACTGGAGAAAGGGTTCATTAGATCGAGTTCGTCACCTTGGGGTGCACCAGTACTTTTCGTGCCAAAGAAGGACGGGATAGTACACATGTGTATCGACTACCGGACCTTGAATAACAAGACGATCAAGAACAAATACCCGCTACCAAGAATTGACGATCTTTTCGATCAGTTAAGCAGTGCACGGGTGTTCTCGAAGATCGACTTGAGGTCGGGGTACCACCAAGTGAAAGTGAAGAAGAAGGATATACCGAAGATAACTTTCCAGACCAAGTACGGGCAGTACGAATTTATGGTGATGCCGTTTGGGTTGACCAATGCCCCGACAGTCTTCATGAATTTGATGAACAAGGTATTCCATCCATACCTTGATAAGTTCGTGGTGGTCTTCATCGACGACATTCTTATCTATTCGAAGTCGCCGAAAGAGCACGAGGAGCATCTGAGGATCGTGCTGGAGACCTTCAGGAAGGAGAAGCTCTATGGAAAGCTTTCAAAGTGCGAGTTTTTTCTTGACAAAATAGAATTCCTTGGGCATGTGGTGACAGGAGACGGTATATCCGTTGACCCAAAGAATTGCTGCTGTTGAGTCATGGACTACTCCGACTTCTGTGGCAGAGATTCAGAGCTTTTTGGGATTGGCGGGGTACTACCGGAAGTTCGTACATGACTTTATGCAGATCGTGGAGCCGATGACTAGGCTCACTCGGAAGGACGTGGAGTTCGTGTGGACAGAGGACTGCCAGGCTGCGTTCGATGAACTGAAGAAGAGGCTGACGACAGCTCCCATATTGACTTTGCCATCCGGTTCTGATAGTTTTTCTATCTATAGCGATGCTTCAGGGAAGGGCTTGGGGTGTGTGCTAGAGCAGAACAAGAAGGTAATAACATATGCGTCTAGATAGCTGCAAACCCCACCCATGATCTAGAGTTGGCAGTAATTATATTCGCCCTGAAGTTGTGGAAACACTACTTGTACGGAGAGCGTATGAAAATATTTACTGACCACAAAAGCTTGAAGTACATTTTCACACAGAAGGAGCTGAATATGAGGCAACACAAATGGCTGGAATTGGTGAAGGATTTTGACATCTCGTTGCAGTACCATCCGGGGAAGGCAATGTAGTTGCGGATGCCTTGAGTCGGTATCCAGTGGCTATATTCTTGACGAGAGGCCGGCACTTATTGGCAGACTTGGAGAGCTTAGGCATTAAGGTCGTCATTCCTGGGGTCGAGATACAGATAATGGAAATACAGATTCAGTCTAGACTGATGGATAGGATACGAGAGGCACAACACCAGGATGAGCAGTTGAGGAGTATCATCGTGCAGGCACAGGCTGGTTTACTAGAAGACTTCACCATTACAGAGGATGGCTCGTTGAGGTATGGGACGAGATTATGTGTACCTAGTAGAGAGTTACGAGAGGAGGTCATGCAGGAGGCACACCATTCTTAGTATTCCTTACATCCTGGAGCCAACAAGATGTACAAGGATATGAGAGCCCACGTCTGGTGGTACGGCATGAAGCGTGAGGTGGCACACTTCGTTTCTAGATGCCTTGTGTGTCAGCAGGTCAAAGCCGAGAGGCAGAGACCCAGAGGGTTACTTCAGCTGTTGTCGATTCCGAGTGGAAGTGGAAACATATCACTATGGATTTTGTTTCCGGTCTTCCACGTTCGCCAGGCGGGAAGGATGCGATTTGGGTCATCGTTGACAGGTTGACCAAATTGGCCCACTTTATACCATTCCAAGTGGGACTATCCACGGAGAGATTGGTGGAGTTGTATGTGAGACAGATCATCAGGTTGCACGGCATTCCAGTGAGCATCTTCGATAGTGACAGCAGGTTCATGTCCCACTTTTGGAGGAGTCTGCAGGCTAGCTTGGGCACATCGTTCAAGTTCAGCACGGCCTATCATCCACAGACAGATGGATAGTCGAAGCGGACCATTCAGACGCTCGAAGATATGCTGCGGACGTGTGTACTAGATTTTAGCGGCTCGTGGGAGGACCACCTTCACCTTGTGGAGTTCTCCTATAATAACAGTCACCAAGCTAGTTTCGGGATGTCCCCTTTCGAGGCCATGTACGGGCGGAGATGTCGTACCCCACTATCTTGGGACGACATGGGTGAGAGAGCACTACTGGGGCCAGAGATGATCGTGGATGCTGCGGAGTGAAGCTGATTAGGGAGCGACTTCACGTGGCTCAGGACAGGCAGAACACTGGGCCGACAGTCACCGGAGACCATTAGAGTTTGAGGTATTGTTTTCTTAGTTGGAATTGTTAATCATGATAGGAATAGGTCATGACCTCTTGCTTGAATCTAGGTGGACGATATGGTGTTCTTGAAGATATCATAGACACGTGGTACGATACATTTCGGAGGAGGCGGGAAGCTCAGCCGAGATACATCGGTCCGTTCCACATCCTCGAGAAGATCGGAGAGGTGGCATACCGCTTGGCATTACCACCCGCATTGGAGGAGTGCACAACGTATTCCACGTGTCCCAGTTGAGACGGTACGTAGCAGACCCCAGTCACGTGCTGGACCACTCAGAGATTGAGGTGGGACCGAGCCTTAGTTATCAGGAGCAGCCCGTGGAGATCTTGGATCGAAGGAAGAAGGTGCTGCACAACCAGACCATTCTATTGGTATGTGTCGTATGGAGGCACCATTCTCCGGTGAATCCACTTGGGAGAGAGAAGATGAGATGCGAGAGCGCTATCCTTACCTTTTCGAGGCATAAGGTATAAATTCTTACTCTTGTGTCTATCTTTAATTTTGAGGATGAAATTATTTTAAGGAGGGTAGATTTGTGAGCCCTTGACCCAAATTCCCATATTTTTATAACTTGCTGAATTATTAATTAGTATATATATAACTAAATAATCAAGTATATATGTAAAATATAGATATTGTTATTTCTTTGTAAACGAAAAGAAACAAGAAGGGTTTTTCTCTAATATCTCAATGAGGAGGCTTTATTGCAAATGTTAAGTTTAAATCCTAAATAACTAAACGGCCAGTATAAAATTCAAATCCTCCGAGGAGATGAATTCGAATCCAGCCTTCGATAGAGATTAGAAATTCAACCTTATCTCCTCCATCAGAACCCTAGTATAAATACAAGGATCATCAAAGCCTCTGTTTCCTGAACCCTAATTGCCGGCCACAAGTCCTTCCTGCTCTGCATCGAGGAAGACTTGAAGAATTGAAGCAACCAACCTTCACAGGTAACTTTCACACCCCATGGTTTTCATTAGAACTAATCTACCCATAGTCTTACAAATGACTATTATTAACTAATATAGGATGAGATAGGTAGGTGTTCGACTTAATGTCCAATAGGGGACTTATGGGATGTACTCGAGTATCGAGCACAGGGTGTTTATGATACATTAAATTTCACATCGGCTAAACACCTGATACATCAACCACATATCCTGTTTTAGGTTGCAATGAGGTTTCATACCATATGAACATGGATACCTAGATTCTAAACCAAGAGACATTGATAGGAACAGGGATAGCTTTGACCCTTGATGTATACTCGATATATACTTGGCATAAACTTGCCTGGCATCAAGGTGTAGGCTTGGTTACGTATAGGTTGGTTTGTAGCTTCCTACTTTGAATAAGCCCTTAGAATGAGACAACTGCTCACCATGTATCCTAATGACTTAGGCTAATGTTGCATCAGCAATAAATCAGAGGCTAACCTGCAGTCCATGTTATGGGATTCCAGAGAACCATCTTAGGTTTTCAGTCCCTACACTTACCATTGGTATTGTGTCCTGTTCAATAACATTGGCCGTTAGCTATATGGATTTTGTTATTTTAAACTTGTGTGTGTACCTTAGAATCATGAAGGTGTACTCCATTAGATGAGCTTAGGATACCTTCCTTTCACTCGATACCCCCTTAGCCATCACCTATCGAAAATAGGTCATCCCAAATACCATTACCTGGTTCACCTCTGTTTCATGCCCAGTTGCACATGTCCTGCACCTGGGCTCTGTCGAGCACTGAGTATATCATCCTTTCCTGCTAATTGGACTTGTTCCTAACCCTTCATCACCTGCCTGTGTCATGACAACACTAAATACATTCCTATATACATATAGTATAGACACCCTACATTGTATAGGCACCTTTGCATTCCCTATAAAGTTTAGTTATTACCCATATCTATGAATACACATTGCTCTTTTCATGCATTCACTGCACTATTGCACTATTGCATATCCTGTATTTCCATTACACTTAGGTAGCATGCACCCTTGTCCTGCCACCATACTGCATTACATAATGGCATTAAGTTCACCCCTGTATATATTCATAGCCTTCTTACTACCTGTATTGTGATAAGCCCTGTTCACGAGTTGCAGATCCCCCTATAGGCTATGGGATGAGTATCAGTAATATTGCATAGCTTACATGTAGTTGTTTAGTGCCAGGTCTGCAGGAGTTGTACATCACACTGTAAGTCTTTGTGCAATCTTGTTAATTAGTTCTTCCTCTCGAGACCCTTAAGTTCTGTGAACACAGGTCAACCTAAGCCACATACCCTACTGAACACATATGGTTGTTACTTGGAATAAGGGTACAACATATTGGTAGAGGACCTGTCAGGTTGTGATGTTATTAAGAAATAAGTGTTCTTACTGGCTTGCCTGACCCATACATCTACCTATTTGTTCCTTATGGGTACAAGGGAAAATAAAGATGCATTAAAATCCTACATCAGTTATTAGCACTATTATAGGGCATTACTTGAAATGTCAGAGTATTCTCACCAAGTCCTAGATACAGCTCCTATAGATTGGTAAAGACACCACCCACAACCTACAAGTCCTGCTGGAGACTTGGAGTCTGAGACTTCCTAGTCACCTTTGGGTAATACATCAAGACTGTTGTGGGCTTGGTTAGCATAAGGTACAACTGTATAGACTTTGGTCTTGTATAGGCAGGTAATGTCCAGATCATGAGACATCTGCCCTTAGATTTACTACATACACTTAAGAAGCATATCCTGCAAACATCACTTGCCATGTACTGAAATCACTCACATATCCTGTAATTTGCCAAGTCATGCCAATATAGTTGCATACACTACCTGTATTCAAATAGACCCCTACAATTCATAGAGCATACTGTACTTCACTAAACATCATTCCCTGTATTCATGCCTGCATCATCAATCATCCAACTGCACATGTTGCATTGCATTCATAAAACCTTTACTGCATTTGCAGTTACAGCAGACCCTCCACTGCTATTCTTTATATTACCTGTATATCCATTTTGATACATAGCTCTGCAATTGCCTTATCCTACACATAAGGCTTTTCTATAGAGCATGGGTTCTCTGCATATGGTTTTGACCTGAAGTATCATGTAGTAGCTGTCCATTATCTTCATTAGAAGAGTGCTCGAGTTTTACTGTCAGTTGCAATTACAATTGTTTACATTTTGTAAACAGGTTGTATCAGGTACCAGCTTGTATGAAGAGTCATTGTAACTTTCAGTTGGGGAAATAGTGTAAATAAGGGAATCAGAACAAGTGCCACTATCCCCTTAGGGTATCCTGTGAGCACCTGAACATCATTTAGTTACCCACATTAATGTTAGCCCCAGTACCATAAGTGTTGGCCCATTGGTCATATGGTCAAATTGATTTTAATAATTGATCAAACTCTGTCTTAATATATGAAGCTAGTCAGGATATCTCGGACTCTTGGACATGATCACGAACAACCATCTACTCAGTTCAAGACTGAAGCGTTATTTGCCTGTTCGAGTCTGTATTTCTTTGAGCAATGTATTTTTTATTTTATTTGAGTCTAGGAATACTTTGTACACCGAGTCGTACTGGCAAATAGGCTATTCCAAATGATTTCAAAATATTTTTAAAATGTCCTTAGTTTTGAAAAACATTCGTATTTACAAAACTCTAAAAAGGTTTTCAAAATTCCCCAAAAACTAATTTTAAAACCATAACCTAACCCTGACAGAACTCGGCCAGAGTTCGGCCAGAGTTCGGTTAGTGGCCGTTTTGTTTTTGAATTCCTTGGAACTTGGTCCTCCTGCAGTTGCGAATTTGACCGAGATTTGCTCATCGAGTTCTGTCCGAATTCTGTCCGAATTCTGCCCGAATTCTGCCAGAATTCTGTCTTTGGAACTCCTATAAATAGAGAAGGATTTCGATCATTTTAACTCACTCATTAACTTTCAATCTTCTCTCTACTTAAAGCTTTCAGTCTTCCAAAGAGTTTTTCTAGAGCTTTAATTTTCAGATTCCAAGCCAGTTACAATCCTCTAGTCGATTTACCAGTACGGTACGGTCTAGAAGTTTCAGAGTGATTGTAATCAGAAGGCTTAATAGAAGAATACCTCTTCACAATTGAAGTTGGACGAGTTCTTCGTATCAAAGCTCGCGTTGTAGAAGTTGCAAGGACTTCGTAAGAAAACTTGCGGTTTTGCTAATAGTGGATTCAACTGGTAGCAAGAGTTCTACCGACTGGACTAGTCCTCAACAGAGGAAAGCCAGTATATATCGCTGTCTTTGCGTTTGCTTTCTTATCTCTGTCTTTACATTATTTAGTTGTGATTATTATTCTGTGATCTTGCTGCTAACATTTTTTAATTAGCATTATTCCGCTGCCAACTCTATTCACCCCCCTCTAGAGTATTTTGCTTTACGATTTCATTCCTACAATTGGTATCAAAGCAGGTTCTGCAACTAGAGATAATATTTTCTGATCCCAATTATTCCTACAATTGGTATCAGAGCGGGTGTTACAGGTAAAGCAAGGTAACATTGTAATTATTTATTTATTTAACAAATTGTTATATAGATCACAGCACAACAAATGGCAACTGTAAAATTCACAAGTGAAGGCCAGGCCACAAATAGACCTCCACTGTTTGATGGTACGAACTATACCTATTGGAAAACATAGATGAGTTTCTTCTTGAAATCACTTGACTTTGATTTATGGTCTATTGTTTGATAGCTATCAAAAGCCACCTCGTATAAATGTTGATGGAGTTTTAATTGAAAAATCCCAAAATAGATATACAGAGAAAGAAAAGAAAAAGGCCAGTCTTGACGCACGTGCTATTAACGCTTTATTTTATGCTTTAAACAGAACTGAATTTAACAGGGTGTCTATCTGCACAACTGCTAATAAAGTGTGGAAGCTTCTTGAAGTCACACATGAAGGCACGACTCAAGTCAAAGAATCAAGGTCAGCAGACTTACTCAAGAGTATGAGGTGTTCAAGATGAAGCCCAACGAAACAGTTACTCAGATGTTCAAAAGATTCTTGGATATTGTAAATCCTTTTTCCTCCCTAGGCAAAGATTACAGTAACCATGAAAAGATTTGCAAACTCCTGTGAACACTTACCAAGAACTAGATTCCAAAGGCTACTGCGATCATTAAGGGAACAACCTCACAACTATGTCCCTCGAAGTACTTATGGGTAAGCTACTCACTCATGAACTGGAGCTACAAGATTTTGAAGAGCCTGCACCAAAGGAGAAGACGATCGCTTTCAAGGCTCAGCACAGAAAAGTTGCTAAAGGTGATTCAGACAGCAGTGAATCTGATGCTGAAGTTCAAGCACTCCTAGCAAGGAAATTCAAAAGATTCATGAGATATGAGAAGAAAGCCAAAGAAAACAATAGCAGCAACAACTGGTATCAAAATGAGCTGTCTGCTATGGCTGCAAGAAGAAGGGACACATGAAAAAGGATTGTCCTACAAACTCATCATCAAGCAAGAAGAGCAACAGGTATGAGAAATGGAACCTGAAGAGATCAACATCTCAGAGATATGCCAACACCAGCATATGGCATAAAAGTGAAGCCAGCGACTCAGAAAATAAACAATCAGAAGACGCTGCAAATATATGCTTTATGGCATCCGATCAGGTACTCTCTGAACCTGTAGTTGATACATATGATGACTTCACCTTTGAGCAATTAGGAGATGCCTTCAGTGAACTGATAAGTGATTACAGGAAACTGCATAGCAAATATCAGACCTCTAAGAAGGTACTCAAAGAGTACAAAGGTGAAATAGGAAGACTTACCGACCAACTAGCTGAGGTTAGAAATAATGTTAGTGAGTCTGGTGAGATTTCATCTGTCAAGCTCTTATTACACGAGACTACCAAGTCATCTGAAGAGAAAGACAAGGTTATTGACCAACTGAAAGAAGAACTTTCTAAAGAGAAGAAAAGTCTTCAATGTGCACAAGTCAGAATGGAAGCACTCACTTCTGACTATACTAAGTTGTATGACACTTCCAAAAGATTGGAAATTAGGTTAGAAAAACAGTCTGAGGCTGCTGCTTCCTACCCTAACACGTGTCACTTACCGAATAATCGGAACATTCCCAAACCAAACACTGTCAGACCTAACCCTATCAAACCTTTACCCCAAAAGGTTAAGCCCAAACAGGATTATAGGTATGCTTTCTTCTATACTAGAAAACCTAAACCTACCAACCATGCACACCACTCAGCTTTCAACACTCAACATGCACAATATCATTATTGTGGCCTTATTGGTCATATTTCTCCTGCATGTAGAATCAGAAGCTTGTTGATTTAAATATTTATGCATGGATACCAAAAGCTAACATTTCAGGACCCTACAAAAAATGGGTACCAAAAGTTTCATCTGTAAATTATTTTGTAGGTGGAACACCTTTCACATGCTAAAAGTAAATGGATTCTCGACAGCGGTTGTTCACGGCATATGACCGGTGACGCTACATTATTTGCAACACTGTCGAAGAAAAAGAAGGAAGGTTATGTCTCCTTCGGTAACAACTTGAAAGGGTATATCATTGGTATCGGTGATGTTGGTAAGTCTCTCCATCCTGTGATTAAGGATGTCCGTCTGGTTACCGAGTTGAAACATAATCTACTCAACATAAGTCATCTAGCTGATCATGGTTATGGCATCAACTTTGGCAAAGACAAATGTACTATAGTTGATAGCTCAACTGGTAGTACTATCTTTGAAGGTATCAGGGAAGACAACATATATGTTTTCTATTTGTTGGAAGAAACTAACATTTCAGGTAGATGCTTAATGGCTAAAAGTGATGAGAGTCATCTGTGGCATATGAGACTCGGTCACGCAAATATGGACACAATCTCAAGATTATCCACGAAGAAGCTAGTACGCGATTTACCGGACATAACATTCAAGAAGGATTCGGTATGCAGCCAATGTGAAAAGAACAAAGCTACCAGATCCATATTCAAGTCAGTAAACGCAGTATGTACTACTAGACCTCTACAATTGCTACATATGGACTTATTTGGTCCTAGCAGAGTTGCTAGCCTCGGAGGTAAGCTATATGCTTTTGTAATTGTAGGTGATTACTCTAGATATACGTGGGTATACTTTTTGACACGCAAGAATGATGCATTATCCGAATTTGTCGCCTTTTACAAGAAAGTACCGAATAAAAAAGGTTACATGATCACTCGTATTAGAAGCGATCATGGTGGCAAATTCGAGAATGCAGAGTTTGAACAATTTTGTGACACACACAGTTTTGTACATGAGTTCTCCTGTCCTAGGACTCCACAACAAAATAGAGTTGTGGAACGTAAGAACAGAACTCTATCCGAAATGGCCAGAGTAATGTTAAACCAGTTTAGTCTACCCAAATATTTCTGGGCTGAAGCTGTCAATACAGCTTGTTTTGTTCTCAATAGAGTTCTAATTCGACCCAAATCGAAGAAGACTCCATTTGAGTTATGGTTTGATAGAATTCCATCAGTTTCATATTTTAGAATATTTGGTTGTAAATGCTTTATTCTTAATACAAAAGACAATTTGGGAAAGTTTGACGAAAAGGCCGATGAAGGTATATTTTTAGGTTATGCGGCCAAGAGCAAAGGATACAGAGTCTTCAACAAATGAACTATGATCATCGAAGAATCAATCAACGTCACCTTTGATGAATTGAATCAAATGACTATCGATGACAATGACGAAGATCTAACTGTACCAAGCTCAACACCAGCTGATTCTCAACCAAGCTCAGCACTAGCTGATCCTCCTAGAGAAGATCCAGGAACCAGCTACCTTCAGAGTCTATCGAAAAGATTAAAATTTATGGCTGATCATCCAAAGGATTTGGTAATTGGTGATATTACCAAAGGTGTAAGTACTCGTACATCCAGTAGAAATATTGTTTCTAGTGTTGTATTCATTTCACAGCTAGAACCCAAAACCATTGATGAAGCATATAGTGATAGTTTTTGGATAGATGCTATGCAAGAGGAATTAAACTAATTTGAACGAAATCAAGTTTGGGAACTTGTTCCCAAGCCGATTGATCATCCGGTCATTGGCACCCGTTGGGTATTCCGAAATAAACTGAATAGGAATGGTTTAGTGACTCGTAATAAGGCTCGACTCGTAGCTTAAGGATACAATCAGGAATAAGGTATCGACTACGATGAGACTTATGTCCCAGTTGCGAGATTAGAATCCATTCGCATGTTATGTGCATTTGCATGTTTTCATAATTTCAAATTATTTCAAATGGATGTCAAGAGTGCATTTTTAAATGGTTTTATAAAAGAAGAAGTTTTTGTAGCACAACCTCCAGGTTTCACAGATTTTAAAAACCCTGATCATGTTTTCAAGTTGAAAAAAGCTTTATACGGTTTAAAACAAGCCCCTCGTGCTTGGTATGATCGTCTAAGCTCCTTCCTACTTGACAATGGTTTTTTAAAAGGCAAGGTTGACACTACACTTTTTATTAAGTCTTTTAATGGCAAGCTTCTCTTAATAGAAGTCTATGTTGATGATATTATATTTGGATCTACTGATGAATCTCTTTGTCAAGAATTCTCTAAGTGTATGCAGAATGAGTTTGAGATGAGCATGATGGGAGAGCTAAAATTCTTTCTCGGACTGCAAATCAAACAAACTGACAATGGGACATTCATAAATCAAGCCAAGTACACAAAAGATTTGCTAAAGAAGTTTAATCTGGATAATGTCAAACCTATTGGCACTCCGATGGCAACTTCAACAAAGCTTGATATTGATGAACAAGGCAAGCCGGTCGACACACGTAAGTATCGAGGTATGATCGGTAGTTTACTTTATTTAACTGCTAGTCGTCCAGATATTATGTTTAGTGTTTGCCTGTGTGCATGTTTTCAAGCTAATCCAAAAGAATCACATCTGTGCGCAGTTAAGCGTATCTTTCGATACCTTAAGGGCACTTCTTCTGTTGGTTATGGTATCCTAAAACTAAGTCCTTTGACCTTATTGGTTACTCGGATGCAGATTTTACTGGATGCAAAGTTGATAGAAAAAGTACTAGCGGCACATGTCATTTCCTAGGCAAGGCTTTAGTCTCATGGTTTAGTAAAAAGCAAAATTCTGTAGCCCTATCAACAACAGAGGCTGAGTATATCGACGTAGGACGTTATTGTGCTCAAATTTTGTGGATGAAACAAACCTTAGAAGACTATGATTTATTTTACACACACATTCCCATTTTCTGTGCCAACACGAGCACAATTAATTTGACTAAGAATCTAATATGTCATTCTCGTACTAAGCATATCGAGATCCGACATCATTTTCTTAGAGATCATCATAAAAATGGAGATATTGACCTTGTGTACATAGATACTAAGAATCAATTAGCTGACATCTTCACAAAATCTCTAGCAGAAGATCGTTTCAATTATTTACGTCGAGAATTAGAAATTTTGGACATCAATAATATTAATTAATTTTGTTTTATGATTTTATTTCAATACGCAAAAACTGTTTTAGAAACAAGCCAATAAAGAGTCTGTCTGTCACCACAACTACGGTTGAAGCGAAGCGGTACTTAAGAGTTCCCCGGTGAACCTCCGCCAGCTGGGACAGTACTCCTATAGCTAATCTGAGACAGTCGCTGTGTAACGATATTTAATCTATAAAATAACATTAATTATATTAATTGAATGTTGAAATTACTAATCTTTGAATTAAATCTTTGAAATGAGTCAATGAAAAAGAAAGTGTTCCAAACCAACCCAGGCGAATTCGGCCAGAATTCGGACCGAATTCGGCCCGAGTTCGGTTAAAGGTATCTGGTTATATAACCAGAACCCGAGAGCCTTTCTTCTTTATTGCTTCTAAACACCACCATCACAGCAACATCAGCCGCGCGAGAGCCCTCAAACCCCAGTTCTTCACCACTCCGTTTCTTCCTATCTACGTCGTGAAATCCATCCAAATTTTGGATTCGTACGGAGATCATTGTCCTCTACAACATACTTGAATCTCGGGAGGTATAACTCCATATTTTTTCTCCTTTCAATTTCGTGCATATTTACTTTTATTGTATAATGTCGCCTAAGGGATTTAACCCCTTCAAGAGGAAGAAGACGACCAATCCTAGTGAGGAAGGATCATCTTCGAATCCACCTACGGATTCTCTTTTTTTACCAGTTCAATCGAGCGATGGCGCATTCGATGGGTTTTATTTTCAAACCCTAGATCAAGCCCTTCTGTGGTATGGAGACTTTTCCATGAGATCCATATGCACAGGCGCTCCTATCAAATGGACTGTGTTTTCAGAACACCGCCCTTATTTTGAGGCATTAGGGTTACAACATGTTGTTAAACTTTGTGTCCCGGTAGCTACTAATGCCATTAGACTTGTCTACTGCAATATCATATTAAACACGTTTGACGTAAGTACTCGTGTTGGCGGACTAGACATCGAGTTCAATGATGTCCTCTTAGCGAAAATCCTTGGTCTATCTAACGAAGGTGCACCGCTTGTTGATATTACTGAATTTGATTTCCCGACGGTACGACACTTTCTAGTTTCAAAGCTGAACTCTGTGCACCTGATCGAGTTCGCTCTAGAAAGTTCAAGGCAAATAACTTGAACTTGTTTAATTATGAATTGCACCACATCATCTACTCCACTCTCCTTCCGAAGTCTACTTCAAAGGATGATGTCACATCACTTGAACTATCTGCTATGTATCATATTCATAAGGGGATTCCTTTTTCTGCACCTAAGACCATTATCCAGATGATGAGACATTGTCGTGCAAGAGATAGAAATCTTTCTTATTCGATGATTCTTCCATACATCTTCCAGCATTTTGATATTGATTTGTCAACTTGTACTCAAGACCCTGAGCCCAAGTTTCTTAAGCTATCTCGTCGTAGTATGACTGCTGCTGCTCCTCCTACTGCTCCACCTCCTCCACCTACTCAGCAGTATGCCATGACCTTTGAAGGCATACACCAGCATCTTTCTGATTTGCACGTCTCGATGACGGATATGGCCCACGAACGTGAGTTCCACGATGTCACTCGTTATCAGGCGATAGCAAATTCTTTCGCTGATCTCCGATTTGCTCAGACTGGATATTCTGCCGGTTCTATTCCTAGAGATCCAGCCTTCTCTGGTTACCGCTGTGAGGATGAGGCTGTTCATGCCTACTTTCAGCCGGGTAACGCATATGATTGGTACCGCTCTGACCGTGCTCCTCCTCGAGACTATGTCGGTGAGTTTTATACTAGCGTCCCTCCTCACCCTTCTGGCGCTGGTACCTCTGGAGCTGGTCCGTCTGGACATGCCGGTCATGCTGATGATGATGATGAGGAGGAGATGTGATATATTAGCTGATTTTTGAGACTTAGATATTATCTACTGTATACTTGGAAATGCACCGACATTCCAAGTTTCTGTCTTTTTATTTTTTTATTATCAGACTTGTACTGGATATTTATTGATGTGTCTTGAACATCATTTTATCTTTATGGGATTCATAGTTTATCCTTCACATCAGTTTCCTTATTTATTTATAGCATCTTTATCTGCTTCTATTTTATAAACTGCCTGTAAATTAATTCTCTGTTATTTTATAAACTGCATGCGACATTATTTTTCTTGTGTTTCTTTACTATTTGTTTCTTATGCATTGATTGCAGGGGAGTTTTCTCTTTTGCAATTATTTTGCTAAGTGACAACGGGGGAAAAAATAGGATCTAACATTTTTTGTTTTTGAGGATAATACAGGGATTGAACAATTTTGAACAATGTTGAACTATTTTTGGTATCTTACTCAAAAGATGTTATATCATTCATAGTTTGTCAATTATTAAAATGGGAGAGATTGTTGGCCCATTGGTCATATGGTCAAACTGATTTTAATAATTGATCAAACTCTGTCTTGATATATGAAGCTAGTCAGGATATCTCGGACTCTTGGACATGATCAAGAACAGCCATCTACTCAGTTCAAGACCGAAGCGCTGTTTGCCTGTTCGAGTCTGTATTTCTTTGAGCAATATATTTTTTATTTTATTTGAGTCTAGGAATACTTTGTACACCGAGTCGTATTGGCAAATAGGCTATTCCAAAATGATTTCAAAATATTTTTAAAATGTCCTTAGTTTTGAAAAAATATTCGTATTTACAAAAACTCCAAAAAGGTTTTCAAAATTCCCCAAAAACTAATTTTAAAACTATAACCTAACCCTGACAGAACTCGGCCAAAGTTCGGCCAGAGTTCGGTTAGTGGCCGTTTTGTTTTGAATTCCTTAGAACTTGGTCCTCCTGCAGTTGCGGATTTGACCGAGATTTGCTCATCGAGTTCTGCCCGAATTCTGCCCGAATTCTGCCAGAATTCTGTCTTTGGAACTCCTATAAATAGAGAAGGATTTCGATCATTTTAACTCACTCATTCACTTTCAATCTTCTCTCTACTTAAAGCTTTCAGTCTTCCAAAGAGTTTTTCTAGAGCTTTAATTTTCAGATCCCAAGCCAGTTACAATCCTCTAGTCGATTTTCCAGTACGGTACGGTCTAGAAGTTTCAGAGTGATTATAATCAGAAGGCTTGATAGAAGAATACCTCTTCACAATTGAAGTTGGACGTGTTCTTCGTATCAAAGCTCGCGTTGTAGAAGTTGCAAGGACTTCGTAAGAAAACTTACGGTTTTGCCAAAAGTGGATTCAACTGGTAGCAAGAGTTCTACCGACTGGACTAGTCCTCAACAGAGGGAAACTAGTATATATCGCTGTCTTTGCGTTTGCTTTCTTATCTCTGCCTTTATATTATTTAGTTGTGATTATTATTCTGTGATCTTGCTGCTAACATTTTTTAATTAGATTCCGCTGCCAACTCCATTCATCCCCCCTCTAGAGTATTCTGCTTTATGATTTCGTTCCTACAATAAGTGTAATCCCTGATATCAGAGAGGATAGCTCTAGTGCAACCAACATTCCAATAGGCTAACTGTACCTCAAGTGTCAGGTCGCAGTTGGTATCAAATAACACCAGATTGAGGGAAGTACCAAGGAGATGTGAAAACCTGTACAGACCAGGGGTTATCTGGAAACTGGGAACACAGGGTAGGAGCTTCAGTAGCATCAATTGAGGGTAGGATGGTGTACCAAATAACTCTAGTTCAACCCAATGACATGATATCTGTCCTAGAATTGGTGATCAGCCCATGCTTCATTAGTTCAAACTTCTGAATGTTGTTTAGTCTTTCATTAGATACCCTGTCCACACTGTTGTGACCAGTCTGCATATAGACATATAGACAGACTTTGAATCCTGATAGTAAACCCTGTTGCCAGTTATTACTTCTAGGTAGCCCTAGTTTGTTTACTGGTGAAGTGAGTAATTCACCCAGGATTGGAACAATTCTTTAGCAAGCATGCTAACCCTCATTCACCATACCTGGTTCTAGTCCCACAGGATACTTGGTGCCAGGACCAAAATGTAGTAGTACACAAAACTATCTATACCATGGTACCAAGGTAAAAACATTCTAAGGCCTTAGTCAAATCCAGTAGGAGGAGAAACCAAGCCCAAGACCCAGCATATATTAAGTGACAAAAAAGGAATCACGAACCCATTAATCTAGGAAACCCAATAGAATAGTGATACGTTAATGACTTAACAAATCAATAAATAGATTTTACTCTACTATTAAAACTGTGTGTTGATTATATTGATCTATCAATAGGTCACTTGGGCTCCGATTTGATATTTGACTCGCACACCCAGCTCAGAACGACAGGCAAGTATACTTTCTGATCTACTTCTAATTCTGATGGTGTTGTGCAGTATATATTAATCATATGTTCTTTTGCTTGATGACACGATGGACAAACGAGTTAGTATCATGAACCCCCAATTATTATACTCTTGTTTAACTTCCTTTCGTGACTTTTTTAGGTTCATGAGTACTGGTCGGGAGAAGGAAATATCCTAGTAGACGTGTGAACTTCCCATTCTATCCCCTATGTCTTTCGTGGAGAATAGCAGCTGTACACGACATGTGCAGGGTGTCGGATTATCCCATAGCTGTTCACATGTCGAAACAGATATTTCAATTCACTTAGATAGCTTGTCTTTTATTATTTTTCTCCACTTGCCATGTCACTATGCTTTCACATTCTTTCCAGTTGACATATTACATTCTGTGATTCATACTTTATTCTAGATATACCATGTCATCATCTTACTGTTCAGTTTCTCTTTCACATATGTTATATTCATGTACTGTCAACTCTATTATATTGAGGATAGTTTTTCAGTTTGTGTGCTTGTTCCAATCCTGACTGGATAACCAATATTTTAGGTGATGAGTTAGAGGATTTTTGTACCACGTATTATGAGCACACTGTAGATCCAGACTTTGGCGCATAGGACGAGCTGGAGGCTGCTTATGCAGTTTTACCTGCTACAGATGGCTTTTAATAGTTTTTATTTAGTATTTTCACAGCTTATTTAGCTGAGACTTTTAGATGTATTTTCTATTTGAGACTCATGAATTATTTAGCAGATGTTCTCTAGTACATTGCTTTTCTTTGGAGATTGGGACACTTGGTACATTTTGATTGATATTGGAGTTTTGTCAGACTATTTATTATATATCTCTCCAAACTATCTGTGAATTGGTTTACTTTATGAAAATGAATATAAACTGCGTGGTTGTATTTGTAAATTATGAAAATAACTAGACAACGTTCTACCACCGACACTGCGACGTAGGCTGGACGTACCCATGGCTCACGCCCAAATATTGGGTACGGATCGTGACACAAAGGCTAATCGGCCGAAAGTCACAGAACTTTTTTGGATTTTCTATCTTCGGGATGAGGATTAAGTTAGTGCTCGTGATGGCTCAGGGGTACATGGCTCCTTGAAGGAAGGCAGAGGCCGCTTCGATGATGTCGGTCTTGATGATGTCCCAGCATTTACGGAAAAAAACTCCCAAAAATCTGTCAGGGCCAGGGGCGCTATGCTCGTCCAGGCCCCAAACGACATCTTCCACCTCCTGTTCGATCGACGGAAGCTCTAGAACGTTGTTGTTACTGTCGCTGATGAGGTAGGGTATCTCTTCCAAGAAAGCAGTGTCTTTGGTGACAGTCTCCTTGGTGAACAGGTTGGCGTAGAATATGGCTGCCGCTTTTTGGATTCCCTTCTGATCGTCAATGATGTGCCCTGATTCTTCAAAAATATGGTGAATCGTAATCTTCTGTCTGCGACCATTGACACAGGCATAGAAAAAAGTCGAGTTTTTGTCTCCCTCGCTGTCCCATTGAAGTCTCGCTTTCTGCTTCCAGAAATCGGTCTCCACTTGTAGCCTAAATTTAAGGATCGCTCTGGTGAGGTTCAGGGCTGTCCTAGCTGTCGGGGATCTGTCGATCGTGAACCGGATTTTGGCATGAACGACATCATCCTCGGCTTCTCGGATGGCTTGAAAAATATCCCCGTAGGCCTGCTTGCTCCAGATCGTAAGGGCTTTCCGCGTAGCTTTGAGTTTGTGGGCCACCCGCAAGAGGGGGTCAGGAGAGTCCCTGCCGTCCCAGGCGTCTTTGACGATGTCTAAGAAACGGGGGTATTCGCACCAGAAATTCAAGAAGCGAAAGCTGTTTTTGTGCGGACCCGAGGAGTTGGCCATGTTAACAAGCATAGGGTTGTGGTCTAATTCGGTGGCGTTGAGGTGGGTAAGCTTCGATGTGGTCCCCATATTCAACCAATGTGCATTCGCTAGAGCTCTGTCGAGGTGGAAGTACTGGCGTCGGGCGCCTTCTTGCATGTTGCACCAGGTAAATGCGCTGCCTGTGAACGGAAGGGTAGAGAGGTAGGTGTTTAGAATAAAATTGTTGAAATCTTACATGACCGAATGAGGGGGAGGACGTCCGCCAGTCATTTCGGCACTGCTGGTGATGACGTTGAAGTCCCCAATACAAAGCCAAGGGAGAGTGTTATGTTGGGTGTAGATGTTCAGGAGAGTGTCCCAAAGTTGGGTGTGCTCCGCTATGTCACAGCTGCCATGAACCGCTGTAATGCCTGTGGTTCGTATTACGTATTTCTGGAATATGTGTACGTATTTAATCTTGTATTGCATGATTTCCTGGCTTAGCATTTTCTCCATGGCTTGGTTTATTTCCTTGGGCTGGTTCGACTTGGCTTGGTTTTGCTTTGGTTCATGATGAACCCAAGTGAACCCCTACCTACCACCACCCCTCATATTTATTAGCCCTCTTCATTCTCTCTCTCTTCATTAATCTCTTCTTCTTCTTCCATTTACTTCCTTCACCTACCAAAGAGAGAAGAGAGAGGTCTAGGCAAGTGCAACTTGCTTCCACAAGAGAGCCCATTTTTATTATTCCATTAGCTTTTCCCCATGTTTCTAAGACACATTAGAACTTGTTATTTTCCATTTTGAGGCTTTAATTTTTATAGATCTAGAAATTAGTATTTTTGGACTTTGGTGGTTTTGATCTATCAAACTTCTTTGTTTTCAAGTTTTGATGGTTTCATGTTGTAGAGAATTTTATTCTACCCAATTTTGATCCTTTAAAAGTTAGATTTGGACTTATTTTGACCAAGTTATGGACTTTTGGAGCTTTGGGTTCAAACCATGGAGTTCTTGCTGTTTTGGAGAAGACAGTGAGCAGTGCGCGAGCTTTTTAGCTTGTGCCACTGAACTGTGTGCGCTCTTTAGCGCAGCGCAGTCCTCATACGCTGCCTTTTGGAGGCGTATGTCTTGCATACGCTGCCTTGACAAAGGAGTCGTATGGATCTCATCCGCTGCCTTGACAAGGAGTCGTATGGACCTCATATGCTGCCTTGATGAGGAGTCGTATGGACCTCATATGCTGCCTTGATGAGGAGTCGTATGGAGTACATACGCTGCCTTTTGTGAGCGTATGACCTGAGCGTAGCCTGATTACCCTGGATCTTCTATAGTCCTGTATATTGATATTTTATTAGATATTTAACGTCCATTTTATATCCTTACGCCTTTTGTCCTGAACTTGATAATCACAAATTTACTTGATATGTTTGTAATTGATAATTGAGCATGACGTGATAGTGACCCGTAGTGGTGCACTCCTGACATAATAATCTGACATGACCTGATAGTGGCCCGTCGTGGCGCACTCCTGACAAGTACACTTGGCATGATAACCTGACATGATTATCTCGAATAGCTGTTGCGACGGCTACCTGACATGACATGACCTGTATAATTAATCTGGACACCGTGGGCTATTGTGTTTGTATAAAAAAACCAGTCCTGTCTTGCATCATGTCTAGGGGGACTCCTGAGTACCACGGTCAGGAGTACCTACTAAAATCGACTAAGGCTAATAAATAGATTAATACATTAGTCATGACGAGATTTCCCAGCTACAGGCAATCCCGTTACCTGGGCACGACTTGGGATCTGTAGCCTGCCGTCGAGTAGGGCACATTTCCAGCACACTGTCATGTGTTGCACCCTTCAAGCTACCTAAGGGTACATTCGTTTCCTGGACGATGTACCCACCTGAATTCAACCCTAATCTTTTAACCCGGGTAACCTGGATGGACTGCGGGGCTTGTGGCTGTGGAATAATCTCACTGTATCTTGCTAGTAATTAGGCCTGTGATAACCCTAGTTAGTTAAATTATCAAGCCGTAATTCTTGCTTGGCCGTGAAGTGATTGGACGGAGTCTAACCAGTCTAGTCTTGCCCTGATCCTGTTCCAGACTAATGAATGACCAAAATGCTTGTATTTATTTACCGATAAATGGTAAGAATTCCAAGTTCTGTTCAGACGAAGGGTTACAACCCCGGTCCTTGTTTGGTTTACGGGTTGTAACCTGGTTATCTGAATAGTTCCTTGGTTATCTCGTCGTATATCATCCTGGTGTATTTTCTTTATTTCCAGCTCTTACTTTTATTTATATCTTGTGCTGATTGCTGGTTTTGGTTCTTAAGTAAAGCCTCCTTTGTGGCACTTGCTCTTTTTGGGGTCTGATCCAGCTGGTTTTGTGTGGCCAGATTTCGGAGCAGCTCCAGAGGATCTACCGACCTTCCAGCCAGATGGTGGCTACTAGACGGAACCCTGGCAACGAGTGGGTTATTTTTGGCTCTTCCACTCTATTGTAAAAATATTCTTTTGAGGCGCTTAGCCGACGAGCACCTGTTTAGCTCGATTGCACTTACTTACTGTCTGCCTACGGGCTGTAACATGATTAACAGATCCTAGGGTTGATCATGTATGACTAAACTCTTGCTAGTCCTGATATTTTGTAACAACTAGCTTCATGATCAACCGAATATGTAATGTTTGGGATGCCTTACTATTGTATATTTAATGATCATACATCTTGTGACTTTTACTTACTTACTTGTGATTGAGACACTAGGCTTGTTCATGACCTTAAGAGACTGTTGGCTTGTAGATAAACCCTCATGTATCTAGACAGCCGTGACCGTATAGCGAGATGGATTCCATTTCATATACGTAGCTAGCTATGTCTGCCCCCGCTCTCCAGTATTCTGGTTCTGGGGCGTGACAACCGCGGACAGGATGACACGTTTGAGGATCTTCGGATGTTCTACCCAGCATGATAGGGCCTTCCGGGAGTCCTGGATGACTCCGATTTGGACGTCCTTAGAGCAGAGGATCCAAATGTCATGTCTATCGGCAACGGCCATAGGAAAGCTAAGCCGCAGCCAGGTGGACTTGAGTTTCTTGTGGTGAATTTTGGGTTCGATAATGATCAAAATGTCAATCTTGTGGGTTTTTTTGAGGCTGGTTATTCTCCTCTTTGTTGCTTTATTAGCCAGGCCGCGGATATTCCAAGATAGGATGTTCAGCATTAATGAAGGCGGGGGGGGGAGGGAGTTGGTGGGCCCTCGTAGAAGCGAACCTGGTTTGAATCGTTGGGAGTTTGTCGACCGCTAGTTGGCCTGATTTTTTGGTGATGGTGACCTCTCCGTCTGATGGTGAGGATGGTCTGGAAACAACCTTTCCGGTGGGTTTACTATTGGTGTCGTCAGTGGGCTCGAGCGGATCGCCTGCCGAATCCTTCATTGGTTCTTTAGAGGGTAAGAGGACATAGTCGCTCTCGTGTACGATCTGATCTTCATCTGTCAGAAGGGGAAATCCTGCAGCAAGGACTTGGAGACCACGATGGGCTTGTTCTGGTGTAACGCCCCAGTCTAAAATACGTAGGACCGAGTACGTAGACATGCCAGCTGTATAAATACGAAGTACACCCCAATATATGGAAACCTCGTATGAATACATAGGCTGTAAAATGCAGTAGAACCATAACTAATCTCATCCACACAAAATAAATGAATAAAAGATATCATATAATGATAATGAATTGTCTTGATACAATATGTTTGGCGGAGAGAAATCCACTACCAACAAGTAAAGGAAAAATACATGAGAAAAGAAATAATTTTTGGCGAGCGAAGCGAAGACGATCCAAGCGCAATCATCCTTGAATAAATAGCGATGATCAAGGCTAGAGCTAGAATACCTGCGAAAGATAAGAGCACACACCTGGCGAGATAACCAGGTCCTCAGAGGGACGTAACAAGACACATAATATCATGCCAATAACTGAATAATAAAAGCTTAACAGAAAAATATATGTGACTAAACAGATAAAGGTCTTAACCATTCTATGTGAAAAAGCAATTTGAAGACAACGTTCCACACAAGGGCTCCCGAGACTAGAAATACGGCGCGTTAGCATTTCAACCAAGGCACTAGTGGCATCTAGAGAAAAGTAAATAAATGTACGACCACTAGCTCTTGGGTGAGTCACTAACGGCAGCTAGAGGAAAGTAAATGCACGGCACATTTGTGTTTCAACCGAGGCACTAGTGGCATCTAGAGAAAAGTAAATACGTGTACGGCACACTAGCTCTCAGCTAAGTCACAAATGGCAGCTAGACGAAGGTAAAGGTGTGAAAGCCTCTGCGCCTAATAACTGTCTTCACCCTCCCCATGCACTACTCGTGCTGAATCCACACCACGATATTTCTAATAACCGCTAAGTCTTCTAGACAACTATATTAGCAGTTATATCCTAACGCTCGTCCTGTACGCACCGATGTACGGTCGATACGTACGTCCGAGATCTATATGAGACTCGTGACTCGTGATACACAAGTGTCAAGCTAATGAATACGGCACAAACAAAGGGCGGTCCCTTAACTCTAGGCCAAATACAACTAAATTATAATAATTTGCAAGTACAATTTATATTTTCTAGAATAAGTAAAAAGAAAAACATGCATGATATTGAGCAAGAAATTAAACAGTAAATGCAAGGTGTCTTGCCTGGTAGAACGCCTGGTGTACTGCAAAGAGCAAGGTGGCACGAACTGCGACTTTGGTGTAACAACTACACACGGGGACCTCTGTTGATGGCACGGACAGTTCCATTGGGTTCAGAAGGGTCAAATTAGTTAAGTTCGACATAAGGTAGTCTAGAATTGGCGAGAGGATAGAAAAAATGGGCTTGGTTACGGATAGAAGGATAATCAAGAGAGATGAAATAAATAATATATACGATTTTGAGAAAACTAATTATAATCATTTAAAACTATATTTTATTAGTGGAAAATATACTTAAAAATAGTTTATAATAGTTTTGAACCTCCTCAAAATATATGTACGAAAATACGGAGAAATCGTTTTTATGGCTACAATCATAACTTACTCATATATTTATATATTTAATAACTTGGTAAAATTTTTTTATACTAAAATCCAACTAAAATTTAGGTCAAAAGTATGAATACCATAATATATCTATGGCCTTCTTAGTCTAGTCCTTTTTGTTTAGAAATAGTTTTGAAAAATTACATGATATATTAAAAGTAATAGTACTTTATGGTACAACCATATACATGGTATAATAAAATATCACATGGTTATTACTTTATTACTAAAATCTATCATACTAGAAAAGAAGCAAAACACTAAACCAATAAAAATATTTATTTATATTTTGGAAACTACATCTAGTAATAACTAAATACTTAAAAAGTTGCTTTTCTCAAACTATATTTGCTTAAGTAGAAATTATTTATAACCATCTTTAGTATCATAAAAATAGTATAAATGTATTTCAAGTCAGAAACTATTTTAAGGTTCGGCATGAAAATATGGTAATACTTTAGCCCCTAAGCCAAATAATATATTTTGAGAATAGCTAGAAAATGCAATAATACTTTATTATTATTATTATTATTATTTTTAGGAGTAACTATAATATAAGAGAAAATTTTTGTTGCTATATTATTAACAATAAAAGCCTGAAAATAAAATCATCAAAATAACAATAAGAAAGGAAAAGAGAAAAACAAAAAAAAAGAAAAGAAAAGAAAAGATTAGAAACAGCAGTGTTGTGTTGCTGCTCTCCTTCATAAAAAACTAAAATAGAAAAAAAGTACAAGGAAGAAAGAAGGACAGAGAGAGAGAGAGATGGGGGCGAGAGGAGGAGGGAGCGCGAATTAGAGAAATAGAAAAAGGGGACGAGAGTTGAGTCGCCGACGGGAGAGTCGGTGGTCCGGCTGGAGAGTCGGGCGGCGAGCGGGGCGGAGAGAAGGGGGTTTGAACGGGAGAGGGAGATCAGAGAGGGGCGGAGATCTCGTCGGGCTCGACGGTCGGAGGCGCGCAGCAGGAGAGGGCTGGGCGAGGGGAGCGGTGCCGGCGGAGGGAGGCGGACACGCATGGGGGAAGGCGGTGGACAAGGATCTCAGTGGCGGACAGGGGTTTCGAGAAGGGGTCGGGCGGAGTTAGGGTTTGCTCGGTGGAGGGTCAGCGGCCGGTGGTGGTGATTTGTCGTCGGTGGTGGTGATGGTCGGTCGAGGTCAGGGGCACGACGGATGGCCGAGATGGCGCTGGGATCTGGTTCGAGGCTACTCGGCGGATGGTGGTGGCGGAAGTGCTGACGAGGTCGCCGACGCTCGGTCCGGCGTGGAAGCGACGAGGACTTGGCGACGGAACTCAGGTTAGGGTTTTCCTATTTCTTCTTCCTTGGTGGCAGTGGTGGTGTTAGTTTATGGTGGTGGTTGAGTCGACTATGGCCGGGGGTGGATGGCTGGCCGGAGACAAGGGTGGTGCTGGGGGTGCTCGGTTGGGGTTCCCTAGTGAGGGCGGGGTGGTGATGGATGGTGGTGATGGCATTTGCTGGTGGTGTCGGGGACGGCCAGGAGGTGATACTGGCCTTGGGCTATGGTCGGGAGATGTCGGGATTCGGGAGGGTGCTGTTGCGTGGTTGCCGTGGCCAGGGACGGCAACTAGATTTAGGGCTAGGGCTGGGTTAGGATTTTGTGTCGGAATGTAATTGGGATGGTGTTGGTTGTATTTGATACGGAAAAGAGGACGTAGAGATGTGTCCGGGGGTGTCAGACACGATGATTGATACATGTAAATGTAATAGAAATTTATAGTGGATGGGAAGGCACGGACATGGACACGATGCACCGTTAGTTGTGGAAATTTATGGAAGATGAATTGTGGAGACAAATAATATGGAGAAGTACCTGCTTATTTATAGGATGTAGGAATTCCCATTTGGATAGGATTAGGAGTAGTTTAAACCCAAAATAGATAATTCACGACTTAATTTAAAATCAATCAAATCCAATCCAAATACAATTCCAATTTAGATCTAATTAATTATACCTCTATACTACTTAAATTAAATCCATAAAATTAAATCGAGATTTAAAATGGCCACAATAATTTTAAAATATATTTCGAAAACTGCCAATAATAATAATTTTGAAAATAATAAATATTTTTAAATATCTTTTTGAATAATATAAATAAATTTCAAAAATTGTATAAACTAATAAAATATTTAGGAAATATCTACGTATGCACAAAGAATATTATTTATTATTAATAACTATTATAAACGAAAGACTTTTTATAAATAAATAAATATTGGGCTTGGAAATTGTGGTACGATAGCTAAAATAACTATTATATATATTATTTTGAAACTATAAAAATAGAAAAAATGTTTTTTTCTAAAATATGTACGCTTGCACATAATCGCACTCGTCGATCAAATTCGAAAAAAAATTTCGTGCGCGACGTACAATACGACTACGTGACGTATAATACAAATTTTTAAATCAGTATTTATTTTAATAATTAAAATAAAAAAGTAGAAATTTAGGGGTTTTACATCCTACCCAACTTACAAGAATTTCGTCCTCGAAATTAAGAATAATAGGGGTGGGTGAGATGGTCACATGGGTATATCGATTCGAAACACGATCCTATCATCGGGCGAGGCAAGGAGACGGCGTTCAATGCAACATACATTAGAAAATCGTGATTTCAAGTAATGCCGAAATAATCATGGATATGGTTATGGGTGAGGTCGCTAACTAACGTAAGTAAAAGATCAAGAGTTTTGGAAATGTAGGTAAAATAATTTGAGAACAAGGGCACATGGTCTCTTGGAAAAGATAGTCATCTAGGTTTAGGGGTATGACTAAGAAAACATTTCTAGTCATTCCTAAGTTCCAAACGATTAGATGGTCAAGGTAATAGTTTGAGGGCGAATAACTTGAGACGAGATTATAGTCACGTGGCTTAGTCGATGGCTAACTAGCTTGGCAATAGATGATGGGACAACTAGAGGTGATACTTAGGGTCTATCTATTAAGTACAAGTCTTCGTCTAAATAGGGGAAAGACAAAAACCAAAATGAGTCCAAAGAAGTTGTTTTCGAATACCAATATGTGGTTCAAAGGCGAGTGAGTAATTGAAAAGAATTGCCAAGATTGTCGCTGATGGGACTCTAGAGGGCAAGTTTAGCTATGTCCCCATCCACGTAGAACGATAGATAAAAGCGAACCAAAGTGCAATAGGTTGATCAGACCATCATGCACCGGTTTTGATTTAAATAATATGCTAGTGAGCGCTCAATAGCATATGTCATGAACAAGCTTGATAAAGAGTTGAGCTTGCAAAAACTAGGCTACATTAGCATCATTTAGTCAAGATGGTAAAATATAGACACGTGAGATTATTATTGAAAGAGACTAGAATTAGTTCGAACTACTTAAGAATCTAAGTCTTATTTGGTGCCTATACAGTCGACCTATTGTCTCATTGTCTAAGGCTTTGGTCGATAAGGTATGGTCTTTAAAAAATTTATAGTCTAGGAAATCCACTTAGTATCTACTATAGTGAGGCATAAGGACGAAGTCTTATGCTAGGTCATGAGGCATTCTACCCAACTTACAAGAGCTAAACTAGTAGGGTGATAG
Organism: Iris pallida; assembly: GCA_029216955.1. Classification (NCBI taxonomy): domain Eukaryota; kingdom Viridiplantae; phylum Streptophyta; class Magnoliopsida; order Asparagales; family Iridaceae; genus Iris; species Iris pallida. The sequence continues at coordinate 42,938 of JANAVB010034866.1, read as the reverse complement.
AACAATGGGTCATGTCCATCTAGTATGGATTACCTTTCTAACCAACATCAAGCACGAAAGAAGGATAAGAAGTAACGGTAGAGGGAATCAAGCAAGATGTAAATCGAGGGGTCAAGCGAGAAGGCAGTCAAGTGTGTGGATGAGATCCTAGACTGTAATCCTATACGCAGGCTTGTTTGGTACGGTAAAGTAACCAAACAATTTATCTTGACCTGTATAGGCCACCACAAAAACATGTAACGCCCCAGTCCCAAAATACGTAGGACCGAGTACGTAGACATGCCAGCTGTATACATACGAAGTACACCCCAATATATGGAAACCTCGTATGAATACATAAGCTGTAAAATGCAGTAGAACCATAACTAATCTCATCTACACAAAATAAATGAATAAAAGATATCATATAATGATAATGAATTGTCTTGATACAATATGTTGGGCGGAGACAAATCCACTACAAACAAGTAAAGGAAAAAATACATGAGAAAAGAAATAATTTTTGGCGAGCAAAGCGAAGACGATCCAAGCGCAATCATCCTTGAATAAATAGCGATGATCAAGGCTAGAGCTAGAATACCTACGAAAGATAAGAGCACACACTTGGCAAGATAACCAGGTCCTCAGAGGGACCTAACAAGACACATAATATCATGCCAATAACTGAATAATAAAAGCTCAACAGAAAAATATATGTGACTAAACAGATAAAGGTCTTAACCATTCTATATAAAAACGCAATTTAAAGACAACGTTCTACACAAGGGCTCCCGAGACTAGAAACACGGTGCGTTAGCATTTCAACCAAGGCACTAGTGGCATCTAGAGAAAAGTAAATAAATGCACGGCCACTAGCTCTTGGGTGAGTCACTAACGGCAGCTAGAGGAAAGTAAATGAACGGCACATTTGTGTTTCAACCGAGGCACTAGTGGCATCTAGAGAAAAGTAAATAAGTGCATGGCGCACTAGCTCTCGGCTAAGTCACAAATGGCAGCTAGACGAAGGTAATGGTGTGAAAGCCCCTGCGTCTAATAACCGTCTTTACCCTCTCCATGCACTACTCGTGCTGAATCCACATCACGATATTTCTAATAATCGCTAAGTCTTCTAGACAACTATATTAGCAGTTATATCCTAACGCTCGTCCTGTACGCACCGATGTACGGTCGATACGTACGTCCGAGATCTGTATCAGACTCGTGGCTCGTGATACACAAGTGTCAAGCCAATGAATGTGGCACAAACAAAGGGCGGTCCCTTAACTCTTGGCCAAATGCAACTAAAATATAATAATTTGCAAGTACAATTTATATTTTCTAGAATAAGTAAAAAAAACATGCAAGATATTGAGCAAGAAATTAAACAGTAAAGGGAAGGTGTCTTGCCTGGTAGAACGCCTGGTGGACTGCAATGAGTAAGGTGGCACCAACTGCGACTTTGGTGTAACAACTACACACGAGGACCTCTGTTGATGGCACGGACAGTTCCATTGGGTTCAGAAGGGTCAAATTAGTTAAGTTCGACATAAGGTAGTCTAGAATTGGCGAGAGGATAGAAAAAATGGGCTTGGTTACGGATAGAAGGATAATCAAGAGAGATGAAATAAATAATATATATGATTTTGAGAAAACTAATTATAATCATTTAAAACTATATTTTGTTAGTGGAAAATATACTTAAAAATAGTTTATAATAGTTTTGAACCTCCTCAAAATATATGTACGAAAATACGGAGAAACGTTTTTATGGCTACAATCATAACTTACTCATATATTTATATATTTAATAACTTGGTAAAATTTTTTTATACTAAAATCCAACTAAAATTTAGGTCAAAAGTATGCATTAAGGAATACCATAATATATCTATGGCCTTCTTAGTCTAGTCCTTTTTGTTTAGAAATAGTTTTGAAAAACTACATGATATAGTATAAATGTATTTCAAGTCAGAAACTATTCTAGGGTTCGGCATGAAAATATGGTAATACTTTAGCCCCTATGCTAAATAATATATTTTGAGAATAGCTAGAAAATGCAATAATAATTTATTATTATTATTATTATTATTTTTAGGAGTAACTATAATATAAGAGAAAACTTTTGTTGCTATATTATTAACAATAAAAGCCTGAAAATAAAATCATCAAAATAACAATAAGAAACGAAAAGAGAAAAACAAAAAAAGAAAAGAAAAGAAAAGAAAAGATTAGAAACAGCAGTGTTGTGTTGTTGCTCTCCTTCATAAACAAAATAAAATAAAAACTAAAATAGAAATAAAGTACAAGGAAGAAAGAAGGACAGAGAGAGAGAGAGAGATGGGGGCGAGAGGAGGAGGGAGCGCGAATTAGAGAAATGGAGAAAGGGGACGAGAGTGGAGTCGCCGACGGGGGAGTTGGTGGTCCGGCGGGAGAGTCGGGCGGCGAGCGGGGCGGAGAGAAGTGGGTTTGAGCGGGAGAGGGAGATCAGAGAGGGGCAAAGATCTCGTCGGGCTCGGCGGTCGGAGGCGCACGGCTGGAGAGGGCTGGGCGAGGGGAGCGGTGCCGGCGGAGGGAGGCGGACACGCATGGGGGAAGGCGGCGGACAGGGATCTCAGTGGCGGTCAGGGGTTTTGAGAAGGGGTCGGTCGGAGTTAGGGTTCGCTAGATGGAGGGTCAGCGGCCGGTGGTGGTGATTTGTGGTCGGTGGTGGTGATGGTCGGTCGAGGTCAGGGGCACGGCGGATGGTCGAGATGGCGCTGGGATCTGGTTCGAGGCTACTCGACGGATGGTGGTGGCAGGAGCGCGGACGAGGTCGCCGATGCTCGGCCCGGCGTGGAAGCGACGAGGACTTGGCGACGGAACTCTGGTTAGGGTTTCCCTATTTCTTTTTTCTTGGTGGCGGGGGTGGTGTTAGTTTACGGTGGTGGTAGAGTCGACTATGGCCGGGGGTGGATGGCTGGCCGGAGACAATGGTGGTGCTGGGACTGCTCGATTGGGGTTTCGTAGTGAGGGCGGGGTGGTGATGGCGTTTGCTAGTGGTGTCGGGGACGGCCAGGAGGTGATGCTGGCCTTGGGCTGTGGTCGGGAGATGTCGGGATTCGGGAGGGTGCTGTTGCGTGGTTGCCACGGCCAGGGACGACAACTAGATTTAGGGTTAGGGCTGGGTTAGGATTTTGTGTCGGGATATAATTGGGATGGTGTTGGTTGTATTTGATACGGAAAAAAGGACGTAGAGATGTGTCCGGGGGTGTCGGACACGATGATTGATATATATAAATGTAATAAAAATTTATAGTGGATGGGAAGGCACGGACATGGACACGATGCACTGTTAGTTGTGGAAATTTATGGAAGATGAATTGTGGAGACAAATAATATGGAGGAGTACCTGCCTATTTATAGGATGTAGGAATTCCCATTTGGATAGGATTAGGAGTAGTTTAAACCCAAAATAGATAATTCACGACTTAATTTAAAATCAATCAAATCCAATCCAAATATAATTCCAATTTAGATCTAATTAATTATACCTCTATACTACTTAAATTAAATCCATAAAATTAAATCGAGATTTAAAATGGCTACAATAATTTTAAAATATATTTCCAAAAATGCCAATAATAATAATTTTGAAAATAATAAATATTTTTAAATATCTTTTTGAATAATATAAATAAATTTCGAAAATTACATAAACTAATAAAATATTTAGGAAATATCTACATATGCACAAAGAATATTATTTATTATTAAAAACTATTATAAACGAAAGACTTTTTATAAATAAATAAATAATGGGCATGGAAATTGTGGTACGATAGCTAAAATAACTATTATATATATTATTTTGAAACTATAAAAATAGAAAAAATATTTTTTCTAAAATATGTACGCTTGCACATAATCGCACTCGTCGAGCAAATTTGAAAAAAATTTCGTGTGCGACGTAAAATACGACTACGTGACGTACAATACAAATTTTTAAATCAGTATTTATTTTAATAATTAAAATAAAAAATAGTAGAAATTTAGTGGTTTTACATCCTACCCAACTTACAAGAATTTCGTCCTCGAAATTAAGAATAATAGGGGTGGGTGAGATGGTCACATGGGTATATCGATTCGGAACACGATCCTATCATCGGGCGAGGCAAGGTGACGACGTTCAATGCAACATGCATTAGAAAATCGTGATTTCAAGTAATGTCAAAATAATCATGGACATGGTTATGGGTGAGGTCGCTAACTAACGTAAGTAAAAGATCAAGAGTTTTGGAAATGGAGGTAAAATAATTTGAGAACAAGGGCATATGGTCTCTTGGAAAAGATAGTCATCTAATTAGGGGTACGACTAAGAAAACATTTCTAGTCATTCCTAAGTTCCAAACGATTAGATGGTCAAGGTAATAGTTTGAGGGCGAATAACTTGAGACGAGATTATAGTCACGTGGCTTAGTCAATGGCTAACTAGCTTGGCAATAAATGATGGGACAACTAGAGGTGATAGTTTGGGTCTATCTATTAAGTACGAGTCTTCGTCTAAATAGGGGAAAGACGAAAACCAATATGAGTCCAAAGAAGTTGTTTTCGAATACCAATATGTGGTTCAAAGGCGAGTGAGTAATTTAAAAGAATTACCAAGACTGTCACGGATGGGACTCTAGAGGGCAAGTTTAGCTATGTCCCCATCCTCGTAGAACGATAGATAAAAGCGAACCAAAGTGCAATAGGTTGATCAGACCATCATGCACCGGTTCTGATTTAAACAATATGCTAGTGAGCGCTCAATAGCATATGTCATGAACAAGCTTGATAAAGAATTGAGCTTGCAGTAAAAACTAGGCTACATTAGCATCATTTAGTCAAGATGGTAAAATATAGACACGCAAGATTATTATTGAAAGAGACTAGAATTAGTTCAAACTACTTAAGAATCTAAGTCTTGTTTCGTGCCTATACAGTCGACCTATTGTCTCCTTGTTTAAGGCTTTGGTCGACCAATAAGGTATGGTCTTTAAAAAATTTATAGTCTAGGCAATCCACTTAGTATCTACTATAGTGAGTCATAAGGACGAAGTCTTATGCTAGGTCATGAGACATTCTACCCAACTTACAAGAGCTAAACTAGTAGGATGATGGAACAATGGGTCATGTCTATCTAGTATGGATTACCTTTCTAGCCAACATCAAGCACGAAAGAAGGATAAGAAGTAACGGTAGAGGGAATCAAGCAAGATGTAAATCGAAGAGTCAAGCGAGAAGGCAACCAAGTGTGTGGATGAGATCCTTGACTCTAATCCTATACGCAGGCTTGTTTGGTACGGTAAAGTAACCAAACAATTTATCTTGACCTGTATGGGCTACCACAAAACATGTAACGCCCCAGTCTCAAAATATGTAGGACCGAGTACGTAGACATGCCAGCTGTATACATACGAAGTATACCCCAATATATGGAAACCTCGTATGAATACAAAAGATGTAAAATGCAGTAGAACCATAACTAATCTCATCTACACAAAATAAATGAATAAAAGATATCATATAATGATAATGAATTGTCTTGATACAATATGTTGGGCGGAGACAAATCCACTACCAACAAGTAAAGAAAAAATACATGAGAAAAGAAATAATTTTTGGCGAGCGAAGCGAAGACGATCCTAGCGCAATCATCCTTGAATAAATAGCGATGATCAAGGCTAGAGCTAGAATACCTGCGAAAGATAAGAGCACACACCTGACGAGATAATCAGGTCCTCAGAGAGACGTAACAAGACACATAATATCATGCCAATAAATGAATAATAAAAGCTCAACAGAAAAATATATGTGACTAAACAGATAAAGGTCTTAACCATTCTATGTGAAAATGCAATTTGAAGACAATGTTCCACACATGGGCTTCCGAGACTAGAAATACGATGCGTTAGCATTTCAACCAAGGTACTAGTTGCATCTTGAGAAAAGTAAATAAATGCACAGCCACTAGCTCTTGGGTGAGTCACTAACGGCAGCTAGAGAAAAGTAAATGCACGACACTTTTGTATTTCAACCGAGGTACTAGTGGCATCTAGAGAAAAGTAAATAAGTGCACGCGTACTAGCTCTCGGCTAAGTCACAAATGGCAGCTAGACGAAGGTAAAGGTGTGAAAGCCCTTGCGCCTAATAACTGTCTTCACCATCCCCATGCACTACTCGTGCTGAATCCATACCACGATATTTCTAATAACCGCTAAGTCTTCTAGACAAGCTCGTCCTGTACGCACCGATGTACGGTCGATACGTACGTCCGAGATCTATATGAGACTCGTGACTCATGATACACAAGTGTCAAGCCAATGAATGCAGCACAAACAAAGGGCGGTCCCTTAACTCTAGGCCAAATGTAACTAAAATATAATAATTTGCAAGTACAATTTATATTTTCTAGAATAAGTAAAAAAACATGCATGATATTGACCAAGAAATTAAACAGTAAAGGCAAGGTGTTTTGCCTGGTAGAACGCCTGGTATGAGCAAGGTGGCATGAACTGCGACTTTGGTGTAACAACTACACACGGGGACCTCTGTTGATGGCACGGACAGTTCCATTGGGTTCAGAAGGGTCAAATTAGTTAAGTTCGACATAAGGTAGTCTAGAATTGGCGAGAGGATAGAAAAAATGGGCTTGATTACGGATAGAATGATAATCAAGAGAGATGAAATAAATAATATATACGATTTTGAGAAAACTAATTATAATCATTTAAAACTATATTTTATTAGTGGAAAACATACTTAAACATAGTTTATAATAGTTTTGAACCTCCTAAAAATATATGTACGAAAATACGAAGAAATCGTTTTTATGGCTACAATCATAACTTACTCATATATTTATATATTTAATAAATTGGTAAAAATTTTTTTTTTACTAAAATCCAACTAAAATTTAGGTCAAAAGTATGCATAAAGGAATACCATAATATATCTATGGCCTTCTTAGTCTAGTCCTTTTTGTTTAGAAATAGTTTTGAAAAATTACATGATATATTAAAAGTAATTGTACTTTATGGTACAACCATATACATGGTATAATAAAATATCACATGGTTATTACTTTATTACTAAATTCTATCATACTAGAAAAGAAGCAAAACACTAAACCAATAAAAATATTTATTTATATTTTGGAAACTACATCTAGTAATAACTAAATACTTAAAAAGTTGCTTTTCTCAAACTATATTTTATTAAGTAGAAATTATTTATAACCATCTTTAGTATCATAAAAATAGTATAAATGTATTTCAAGTCAGAAACTATTTTAAGGTTCGGCATGAAAATATGGTAATACTTTAGCCCCTAAGCCAAATAATATATTTTGAGAATAGCTAGAAAATGCAATAATACTTTATTATTATTATTATTATTATTATTTTTAGGAGTAACTATAATATAAGAGAATTTTTTTTTGCTATATTATTAACAATAAAAGCCTGAAAATAAAATTATCAAAATAACAATAAGAAAGGAAAAGAGAAAAACAAAAAAAAGGAAAGAAAAGAAAAGATTAGAAACAGCAGTATTGTGTTGCTGCTCTCCTTCATAAAAAAAAACTAAAATAAAAATAAAGTACAAGGAAGAAAGAAGGACAGAAAGAGAGAGATGGGGGCGAGAGGAGGAGGGAGCGCGAATTAGAGAAATGGAGAAAGGGGACGAGAGTGGAGTCGCCGACGGGAGAGTCGGTGGTCCCGCTGGAGAGTCGGGCGGCGAGCGGGGCGGAGAGAAGGGGGTTTGAGCGGGAGAGGGAGATCAGAGAGGGGCGGAGATCTCATCGGACTCGACGGTCGGAGGCGCGCAGCAGGAGAGGGCTGGGCGAGGGGAGCGGTGCCGACGGAGGGAGGCGGACACGCATGGGGGAAGGCGGTGGACAGGGATCTCAGTGGCGGTCAGGGGTTTCGAACAGGGGTCGGTCGGAGTTAGGGTTTGCTCGGCGGAGGGTCAGCGGCCGGTGGTGGTGATTTGTCGTCGGTGGTGGTAATGGTAGGTCGAGGTCAGGGACACGGCGGATGGCCGAGATGGCGCTGGGATCTGGTTCGAGGCTACTCGGCGGATGGTGGTGGCGGGAGCGCGGACGAGGTCGCCGACGCTCGGTCCGGCGTGGCAGCGACGAGGACTTGGCGACGGAACTCAGGTTAGGGTTTCCCTATTTCTTCTTCCTTGGTGGCAGTGGTGGTGTTAGTTTATGGTGGTGGTAGAGTCGACTATGGCCGGGGGTGGATGGCTGGCCGGAGACAAGGGTGGTGCTGGGGCTGCTCGGTTGGGGTTCCCTAGTGAGGGCGGGGTGGTGATGGATGGTGGTGATGGCATTTGCTGGTGGTGTCGGGGACGGCCAGGCGGTGATGCTGGCCTTGGGCTATGGTCGGGAGATGTCGGGATTTGGGAGGGTGCTGTTGCGTGGTTGCCGCGGACAGGGACAACAACTAGATTTAGGGTTAGGGCTGGGTTAGAATTTTGTGTCGGAATGTAATTGGGATGGTGTTGGTTGTATTTGATACGGAAAAGAGGACGTAGTGTGAAACCCGTAATTTTTAGTTCATTATTTAAATTAGTTAATTAATTGAATCCTGGAATTTTTGTCAAAAATTGTATATTTTTGATTAATTAAATATTATGATTAGAATTTATTCTAGTTAGGTTAAATCATATTTCATATTTAAATTAAACCTATAAATTAGGAAAAACCATATTTTGAAAAAAATAAAGTATTATTCTCTGGAGTTTGATTTTGTCTCTGACTCGTCTAAGATCCGAACCCATTTTGGACCTTTTTATAATTTCTTCTACGAAAAAAAAAAGAAAAGAAAAGATATTTTTAAATAATATATATGTGTTAAGTTTCCTTACTGTTAAAAACTAAGTCCTCTCTTAACTATCATTTATTTTTCTCTTCCTCTCTCCTGGAGAGAACCGTCGGCCGACCCGTGCTCTCCCAAACCGTCGAGCCCTTCCCCTCCTCTTCTGATAACTCCCTAGCCCAACATCTATATAAATCCCTCTTTCTCCAACTCTCTCTCCACACTCTAAACTGTCCTCCACCCAAACCCTTTTTCCCTAATTTTCGTGCCCTAGCTGGAGCTCCACCTTCCGGAGTTCATTTTGACCCGACGCCAACGGCCGGCCTCCAGCCCTTCAGTGCTGCCCCGACTGCGTTCACACCCGCGCGACGCCCTCTCCGGCTGTGCTCGCGCCCGACTCCGCCCAGCGCGTTCCGGCGCGCCCCGACCCCCTGTCGGCCACCCTCAGGTCGGCGTCCGACCCCTGGCCCGTGCCCCTTTCTGCGCCGTGCCCAGCCGACCTCCCGCGCTCCCGCCGACCCCCGACAGCGTGCCCTAGCTCCGGCACTCCCTGTGGCCGACTGACCAGCACTGTTCCGGCCTTCCGCCGAGCTCTGCGACCCCGATCCGCATTTTCGGCGTGACCTAGCCAGCGCCCCTTTTTCCTGCAGCGATGCTGCTGTTCTTGGCGGTTCCGAGGGACTCTGCCCCACTCGGTTAGTGTACCCGACTCAGATATGTGGTTTCCTACTGTTCGCGAGTGCTGAAAGGTCCGAGTCCGAGGCATCACTTCGGATTCCGTAGATTTCGGTAACTTCTGGATAGTCCCATAGTTCCTTTTAGTCTATGATGAAAATTGGTCCACCGATTCCCTCGAGAATTTGGATTTTTGGTTACGTCTCGTATACGTTACCATTTCGATTTTTCCGAAGTTTCTTCGGAATTGGTATGCTGTTGGTTTTGTCTTTGTGATCTTTTCGATTTCGAAATTTTCGACTCTTTCGGAAACATTTCTGTGATTATAGATTTATATATAGATTATTTTGGTTCTGTGATTTTCTCGAAATTTCCGAGAATTATTTCGGAAGGGATTCTGTTAGTTTCCGATATAACTTCGGGAATTTCGATATCATTTCAGGACTTCGAATTTATTTCGGAAAATAGTTTTGTGGTTATATTGGGATATCCCTGGTTTGGGATTTATTTTGCAGGAAAATCGGCACGTTTTCCAGTTTTGGGTTATCCCGAAAATAGAGGGAATGCTGCCGAAATTTCTAAAAAAATTTAATTATAGTTTTAAAATAATTTTTCGGAAAAGAATACTATTTTTTGGGCGACGACCATATTGGTCAGTGGGCCCGGCTAAATGCAAACGAAATCGGTTTCGTCCGGACGTTGAGGCATTAGCTATTAAATGACGATTGGACCAGTTCTGAGACTCAATAATATTTATATTTTAATTAGAATTATTTATATTTAATTTTGTAGGCAGTTTACAGGACTAACGAATTTTCTCTTATTTTAATTCTTGGGAATGTAAAGGCATAAGCCTATTTATTTATTCTGGGTGTGAGATTGTAATAACATAGGTTTTAATTTTGTCTTTCTTTTATTTTCTGAATGATTATAGTCATGGGAACGTAGTATAAATGATAAATTATTTATTTTAAAAAGAATATAATAATTAATGTTTTGTCACTTAGAAAAATAAAGTTGTAATAATTTAAATAGAAATTCATGTATTTCTCATTAAGAAAGGAAAAACTTAGTTTTATATTTATATAATTATAAAATACCACGTTTTTCCAAATAAACCGAAAAATACAATTTTCTCAAAATTAAATGTAAATTTACGATTCTTAATTACAACGCATTAATAAATAAACGTTTTATTTGTGTTAGCGTAATCAAAAGATTAAAACTTGACTAGGAAACAACTAGAGATTGCAACTAGTGTGGCAGTTCTGAATAGTTTGGTTCTGAGACAGATTTCCGAATGTAGGGTTTCGAGGAAGTTTTTGACCATCAACCCCGAAGTACCAACTCTCCAGTTCGACCAATTTAAAGGCAAGTACATTTATGTTGATTACAATTATTTAATAATCACTTCACTGCAATTTTAAACCACTATTTAAACACGAACTCTTTCGGGAGTATTGACTGTACTGTTGGGGACTGGGGGAGTAGAGTAATGTTTATGACCACATCCAAACTAGTATAACAACTGTGTTAGCTTACCCCTCACACACACGGGGATAAGCTATATCGTATCAATAGGATACAACTGTACAACCCAAGCCGGTCATATACATTGCCTATTCACATCACAATACTGAAACTATTGCAAAACTGTTTATCTTCAAAACTGTTTAAAAGTGCATAATTTTATTGTTAAATTAATTGTCAAGATTAGCATAAATTGTACTTTGCTCCTTTCCTGACTGGATAATCGTAGGTTCTGCTGACGACCCGGAGCTGCTGATTAACAGTTATTATGATCCTGATCTGTACCCGGCGGTACTACCAGCTGATGATGATGTAGTGCCGTCTCCATAGATTCTGCTTTAGTCTTTGAGAGTTTAGTTTGATCTTTGTTAATTTTCAGTCTATGGATCTTTTGTATCAGAACAAGTTTTAAGTTATCCATTAAATAAAAGTTGTGGCAATCTTATTATTTGTTGTTGATTTACCTGCATATGGATTACAGCTTACTGCCGCCGTCTCATCAACGGTGCAGGCTGGGCATGATCCGATTCGACCCAAGTATTTGGGGACCGGTTCGTGACATGTTTTTAGTGGTGGCCCATGCAGGTCTCGAACCTGCGACTTAGGAAAACCTATTTAGAGACATTTAGAACACTAGAACAATAATTTGCCACAACATAGGACCGAAATATATTATAATTAAATATTTTTGTTTGATTATAGATATGCTACCTTGCTTATGTTTATATCCTAAACCTTCCAGAGAATGGCCACTGACAAAACCAACCCTGCTGGCGATGGGATGTCAACACCTGATCATACCCCACCTCCCCAATCAAGTTCGGATCCTACACCTCGGCAGCTGGCCGACCGTCCCCTTAATATGACGACGGATCCATCATCTTCTCGGACGGAGATACAACCCCCAGTGGTTTCGCCCACTCCAGCTGTCCTACCGGTGCCTGTGGACCCCACCGACCTCATAGGTCTGCTAAGAGGAGTGCTAGAAGCCCAGAGAACTCAAGCTGAAGCTCATCGCGAGCAGACGGCAATTATGAGAGAAGGCATGGAGAATGCCCATAGCGTGGCAATGGCTGCCCTGGAAAGAGAAGAAGCAGCTCAACAGGAACCAAGGCCTGCGAAGGTAAACATAAATTTAAGGATTAATTTATGTAATATTAAGGCCATTTAATTAATGGGAATCATATTATCAAGGTGGGCGATATTGAGAGTTTTAAGAAGCAGAACCCTCGACCCTTCAAGGGAACCGAGGGAATCGTCTATGCTGATGAATGGCTCGATAGTATGGAGCATCTTCTAAGCATTGCTCGGCTTCCAGAAGACCTCAAGGCTGAAGCAGTGGGACTCCAACTGCAAAATATAGCAAGCACCTGGTATCAGAATGAACCCCAACTCCAGGACAGGCAGATTGACTGGGACACCTTCAAGAGGTTGTTCAAGAGGAAGTTCTTCCCAACATCAGAGTTGCGGGAGATGGAGAGGCAATTTCAGAACCTGAAGCAAGAAAATATGACTGTGGGTGAATATGCGGTAGAATTCGGCCAACTCAGCCGTTTTAACAAGAACCTGGTGGCTGACCCTGATGATCGTACAGAAAGGTTTAGATATGGGCTGAGAGAGGAGATCCGCACCCATGCGATCTCAGGCGGTGCTAAGACCTATGAGAAGATCCTGGAGCGAGCACAAGATATAGAGAAGAGTCAACCTGCTCGTTTGAAGAGGGATTATCCCGGAACTAACAACTTCCAGGGTAATCAGAAGAAGCCTAATAACAACAGCAACAACAACAACAACAACAACCGGCCTTCCCACCACCAGTAGCAGAACCAGCAGGCAAGGAACTATGATAGGGCATCTCAGAGGCAGATCCCTGTCTGTGATTTTTGCAAGAGGCCAGGGCACCAGTCGAATATCTGCAGAAAGAGGCTAGGACACTGCCTAGTCTGTGGGTCTGCCACCAACCAAGTGAGGGACTGTCCCTCGTTGATGCACCGGACTGGAACTATTCAGCAGAAAGGTCCTCTGTCCACTCAGCAACAACAGTTTGGGCAGCATCAACAGAAGACTGGGCGAGCTTTTGCCCTAGCAGCAGAGGAACAAGAGCCGCAGCAGGAACCTACAGCTGATGTCATCGCAGGTTTCATTTATGTGCATTCCTATCCTGCCTTAGCTTTATTTGATTCAGGAGCATCACATAGTTTCATATCCACAAAATTCATCTCTGCACACCACATAAATACGGGATTTAGTAAGAAGATTTGTAGAGTCATGACCGGTGGAGGACCCCTACCTATCACTAAGACCTGTAATTGCCCTATCACCATATAAGGCCACCAATTCATAGCACCTTTGCTTGTGATGCCCTTACCCAATTATGATGTAGTCTTAGGGATGGACTGGTTGAGTAAGCAGCATGCGCTGATAGACTGTCACAGGGGATGTGTAGTCTTCAGCCCACCTGGAGAACCGGAGTTTGAAATATCTCGAACTTCGGAGGATATGGAGTGTGTTACCTACACTTCTATCACAGAAGAATCTGGACCTCCCCATCCTATCATAGCAGAATTTATTGATGTCTTTCCTGATAGTCTTCCCGGGTTACCCCCAGACCGAGACATAGAGTTCACCATTGACCTAGTCCCCGGCTCTTCCCCTATTTCTAAGGGATGCTACAGAGTCAACCCGAAGGAGGCCAAGGAGATGAAAGATCAGATCAATGAATTGAAGGCTTTGGGATTTATCCGAGACGGAGCTTCATCCTGGGGTGCACCTGTCTTGTTTGTTCCCAAGAAGGACAGAACTGTGAGAATGTGCATCGACTACCGGGCGCTGAATAATATCACCATCAAGAACAAGTACCCTCTGTCCCGGATCGATGACCTGTTTGACCAACTCAGTGGAGCCAAGGTGTTCTCGAAGATTGACCTCAGATCCGGCTACCATCAGATCAAGGTCAGGAAGAAGGACATTCCCAAGACGACGTTCAACACCAAGTATGGGCAGTTTGAATTCTTGGTCATACCGTTTGGACTGACTAATGTTTCTGCTGTATTCATGAACCTTATGAACAAGGTTTTCCATGAATACTTAGATCAATTTGTTGTTGTCTTCATTGATGACATTTTGATCTATTCGAAGACTGAAGAGGAGCATGAGGAGCACCTCAGAAAAGTTCTGGGGACTTTGAGGAAAGAGAAGTTATATGGTAAGCTATCCAAATGTGAATTCTTTCTAGACAAGGTGGATTTTCTTGGCCATGTTGTCACAAGAGAAGGAATTTCGGTGGATCCTAAGAAGATAGCTGTTGTGGAGAAGTGGTCTACCCCAAGCTCAGTTGCTGAGATCATAAGTTTCTTGGGCTTGGCTGGCTACTACCGGAAGTTTGTAAAGGATTTTGCCAGAATTGCTGAACCGATGACGAAGCTTACTCGGAAGAATGAAGAGTTCATCTGGACGAAAGATTGCTAGGCTGCATTCGAGGAGCTGAAGAAGAGGCTGACCACTGTACCAATCCTTGCTCTACCCGCAGGAACTGGTGGTTTCTCAATCTACAGTGATGCCTCTAGAAAAGGACTGGGTTGCGTTCTTCAATAAAATGGTAAAGTGATTGCTTACGCATCTAGGCAATTACGGAACCATGAGAAGAATTATCCCACACATGACTTGGAGCTTGCTGCAGTCATCTTTGTACTGAAGCTATGGAAGCATTATCTCTATAGAGAGAGAGTGGAAATATATACAGACCACAAAAGTTTGAAATATGTTTTCACTCAGAAAGAGCTGAACATGAGACAAAGAAGATGGCTGGAACTGATGAAAGATTTTGACATCGACCTACAGTACCATCCAGGTAAGGCTAATGTGGTTGCTGATGCACTTAGTTGATACCCAGTGGCGATGTTTTTGACCAGGGAGCGGCACTTGTTGGAGGATATAGAGAAGCTTGGTCTGGAGATTGTACTGCCTGAGGAGAAGATGAAGGAACTGGGGCGAGAAGCTGATGTACCTGGAGTTGACTCAACCATGATGCAGTTGCAATTGCGTTCAAGTCTGATGGACAAAATCAGGGAGACACAATTCCAAGACGAGACGCTTTGCAATCTCAGAAATGAAGTGCTGGCAGGAACACTGGAAGGTTTCTCTATCGCCAGTGACGGAGCATTGAAGAATGGTACGAGGCTGTGTGTACCATCTGGCGAGTTGAGAAATGAGCTGATGCAAGAAGCGCACCAGTCACAGTATTTCATACATCCTAGAGCTAATAAGATGTATCGGGATATGCGTACCATCTTTTGGTGGTATGGAATGAAGAAGGATATATCTAGATTTGTGGCTAGATGCTTGATTTTCCAACAAGTGAAGGCTAGCAGACAGAGACCCGCAGGACTTCTACAGCCGCTGGACATTCCGGAGTGGAAGTGGGAGCATATAACAATGGACTTTGTGTCAGGATTGCCTCGATCTCAAGGAGGGAAGGACGCTATTTGGGTTATTGTGGACCTATTGACTAAGTCGGCACACTTTATTCCCGTCAAGGTTGGTT
The DNA here is from genome assembly GCA_029216955.1 of Iris pallida. Classification (NCBI taxonomy): domain Eukaryota; kingdom Viridiplantae; phylum Streptophyta; class Magnoliopsida; order Asparagales; family Iridaceae; genus Iris; species Iris pallida. The sequence goes on along the minus strand of JANAVB010034866.1, from coordinate 27,368 downwards.
TATCCACCGAGAAGTTGGCTGCACTATACATGCGACACATCTACCGGATCCGTGGAGTACCGGTAAGTATTGTATCTGACAGAGATACTAGATTTATCTCATATTTTTGGAAGAGTTTGTATGACAGCTTGGGAATAAAACTAAAGTTCAGCACAGCCTATCATCCCCAAACTGATGGACAATCTGAAAGGACCATCCAGACGCTAGAAGATATGCTGATATCTTACGTCTTGGAATTCAGAGGATCTTGGGAGGATCACTTACATTTAGTAGAATTCTCCTACAACAACAGTTACCAAGCTAGCATTGGTATGACCCCATTTGAAGCTCTTTATGGATGTCGTTGCCGCACTCCACTTGCATGGGACGACGTAGGAGAAAGAGTACTACTGGGGCCAGAGATGGTGACTGATACAGCAGAGAAAGTGAAGGTAATCAGAGACAAGCTCAGGATCGCCCAAGACAGGCAGAAGCATTGGGCAGATAGCAGTCGTCGACCACTGGAGTTTGAAGAAGGAGATAGTATCTTTGTGAAGATTTCTCCTACCAGAGGAACTATCCGATTTGGCAGAGCTGGGAAGCTGAGTCCCAGATATATCGGACCATTTCAAGTTTTGAGCCGAATTGGTGAAGTGGCGTATCGGTTAGCTCTACCAGCTAATCTTGAGGGCGTGCACAACGTCTTCCACGTTTCGCAGCTCAGACGCTACATCCCGGATCCGAGTCACATCTTGGACCACTCGGAGCTGGAGATTGGACCAAGTCTTACAGTACCAGAGAAGCCTGTGGCGATTTTGGACAGAGGCGAGAAGAGGACCAGAACTTTAGTGACTCCCATAGTCAGAGTTATATGGAGGCACGATTCCCCAGGCGAGTCTACCTGGGAGCGAGAAGATGAGTTGCGGGAGCAGTACCCGTATTTGTTTGAGACCTGAGGTAATTCCTAATCTTACTCATTTAAATTTCGAGGACGAAATTTCTTAAGGAGGGAAGGTTGTGAAACCCGTAATTTTTAGTTCATTATTTAAATTAGTTAATTAATTGAATCCTAGAATTTTTGTCAAAAATTGTATATTTTTAATTAATTAAATATTATGATTAGAATTTATTCTAGTTAGGTTAAATCATATTTCATATTTAAATTAAACCTATAAATTAGGAAAAACCATATTTTGAAAAAAAATAAAGTATTATTCTTTGGAGTTTGATTTTGTCTCTGACTCGTCTAAGATCCGAACCCATTTTGGACCTTTTTATAAATTCTTCTATGAAAAAAAAGAGAAAAGAAAAGATATTTTTAAATAATATATATGTGTTAAGTTTCCTTAATGTTAAAAACTAAGCCCTTTCTTAACTATCATTTATTTTTCTCTTTCTCTCTCCTGGAGAGAACCGTCGGCCGACCCGTGCTCTCCCAAACCGTCGAGCCCTTTCCCTCCTCTTCTGGTAACTCCCTAGCCCAACATCTATATAAATCCCTCTTTCTCCAACTCTCTCTCCATACTCTAAACTCTCCTCCACCCAAACCCTTTTTCCCCAATTTTTGTGCCCTAGCTGGAGCTCCACCATCCGGAGTTCATTTCGACCCGACGCCACCGGCCGACCTCCAGCCCTTCAGCGCTGCCCCGACAGCGCCCACACCCGCGCGACGCCCTCCCCGCCTGTGCTCGCGCCCGACTCCGCCCAGCGCGTTCCGGCGCGCCCCGACCCCCTGTCGGCCACCCTCAGGTCGGCGTCCGACCCCTGGCCCGTGCCCCTTTCTGTTCCGCGCTCAGCCGACCTCCCGTGCTCCCGCCGACCCCCGGCAGCGTGCCCTAGCTCCGACACTCCCTGTGGCCGACTGACCAGCACTGCTCCGGCCTTCCGCCGAGCTCTGCGACCCCGATCCGCGTTTTCGGCGTGACCTAGCCAGCGCCCCTTTTTCCCGCAGCGACACTGCTGTTCTTGGCGGTTCCGAGCGACTCTGTCCCACGCGGTCAGCGTACCCGACTCAGATCTGTGGTTTCCTACTGTTCACGAGTGCTGAAAGGTCCGAGTCCGAGGCATCACTTCGGATTCCGTCGATTTCGGTAACTTCTGGATAGTCCCATAGTTCCTTTTAGTCTATGATGAAAATTGGTCCACCGATTCCTTCGGGAATTCGGATTTTTGGTTACGTCTCGTATACGTTACCATTTCGATTTTTCCGAAGTTTCTTCGGAATTGGTATGCTGTTGGTTTTGTCTTTGTGATCTTTTCGATTTCGGAATTTTTTGACTCTTTCGGAAACATTTCTGTGATTATAGATTTATATATAGATTATTTTGGTTCTGTGATTTTCTCGGAATTTTCGAGAATTATTTCGGAAGGGATTCTGTTAGTTTCCAATATAACTTCGGGAATTTCGATATCATTTCAGGACTTCGAATTTATTTCGGAAAATAGTTTTGTGGTTATATTGGGATATCCCTGGTTTGGGATTTATTTTGCAGGAAAATCGGCGCGTTTCCCAGTTTTGGGTTATCCCGAAAATAGAGGGAATGCTGCCGAAATTTCTAGAAAAATTTAATTATAGTTTTAAAATAATTTTTCGGAAAAGAATACTATTTTTTGGGCGACGACCTTATTGGTTAGTGGGCCCGGCTAAATACAAACGAAACCGGTTTCGTCCGGACGTTGAGGCATTAGCTATTAAATGACGATTGGACCAGTTCTGAGACTCAATAATATTTATATTTTAATTAGAATTATTTATATTTAATTTTGTAGGCAGTTTACAGGACTAACGAATTTTCTCTTATTTTAATTCTTGGGAATGTAAAGGCATAAGCCTATTTATTTATTCTGGGTGTGAGATTGTAATAACTTAGGTTTTAATTTTGTCTTTCTTTTATTTTCTGAATGATTATAGTCATAGGAACGTAGTATAAATGATAAATTATTTATTTTAAAAAGAATATAATAATTAATGTTTTGTCACTTAGAAAAATAAAGTTGTAATAATTTAAATAGAAATTCATGTATTTCTCATTAAAAAAGGAAAAAATTAGTTTTATATTTATATAATTATAAAATACCACATTTTTCCAAATAAACCAAAAAATACAATTTTCTCGAAATTAAATGTAAATTTACGATTCTTAATTACAACGCATTAATAAATAAACATTTTGTTTGTGTTAGCGTAATCAAAAGATTAAAACTTGACTAGGAAACAACTAGAGATTGCAACTAGTTTGGTAGTTCTGAATAGTTTGGTTCTGAGACAGATTTTCGAATGTAGGGTTTCGAGGAAGTTTTTGACCATCAACCCCGAAGTACCAACTCTCCAGTTCGACCAATTTTAAGGCAAGTACATTTATGTTGATTACAATTATTTAATAATCACTTCACTGCAATTTTAAACCACTGTTTAAACACGAACTCTTTCGGGAGTATTGACTGTACTGTTGGGGACTGGGGGAGTAGAGTAATGTTTATGACCACATCCAAACTAGTATAACAACTGTGTTATCTTACCCCTCATACACACGGGGATAAGCCATATCGTATCAATAGGATACAACTGTACAACCCAAGCCGGTCATATACATTGCCTATTCACATCACAAGACTGAAACTATTGCAAAACTGTTTATCTTCAAAACTGTTTAAAAGTGCATGATTTTATTGTTAAATTAATTGTCAAGATTAGCATAAATTTTACTTTGCTCCTTTCCTAACTGGATAACCGTAGGTTCTGCTGACGACCCGGAGCTGCTGATTAACAGTTATTATGATCCTGATCTGTACCCGGCGGTACTACCAGCTGATGATGATGTAGTGGCGTCTCCATAGATTCTGTTTTAGTCTTTGAGAGTTTAGTTTGATCTTTGTTAATTTTCAGTCTATGTATCTTTTGTATCAGAACAAGTTTTAAGTTATCCATTAAATAAAAGTTGTGGCAATCTTATTATTTGTTGTTGATTTACCTGCATATGGATTACAGCTTACTGCCGCTGTCTCATCAACGGTGCAGGCTGGGCATGATCCGATTCGACCCAAGTATTTGGGGACCGGGTCGTGACACGTAGAGATGTGTCCGGAGGTGTCGGACACGATGATTGATACATGTAAATATAATAAAAATTTATAGTGGATGGGAAGGCACGGACATGGACACGATGCACCGTTAGTTGTGGAAATTTGTGGAAGATGAAATATGGAGACAAATAATATGGAGGAGTACCTGCCTATTTATAGGATGTGGGAATTCCCATTTGGATAGGATTAGGAGTAGTTTAAACCCAAAATAGATAATTCACGACTTAATTTAAAATCAATCAAATCCAATCCAAATACAATTCCAATTTAGATCTAATTAATTATACCTCTATACTACTTAAATTAAATCCATAAAATTAAATCGAGATTTAAAATGGCCATAATAATTTTAAAATATATTTCCAAAAATGCCAATAATAATAATTTTGAAAATAATAAATATTTTTAAATATCTTTTTGAATAATATAAATAAATTTCAAAAATTACATAAACTAATAAAATATTTAGGAAATATCTACGTATGCACAAAGAATATTATTTATTATTAATAACTATTATAAACGAAAGACTTTTTATAAATAAATAAATAATGGGCTTGGAAATTGTGGTACGATAGCTAAAATAACTATTATATATATTATTTTGAAACTATAAAAATAGAAAAAATGTGTTTCTAAAATATTTACGCTTGCACATAATCGCACTCGTCGAGCAAATTCGAAAAAAATTTCGTGCGCGACGTATAATACGACTACGCGACGTACAGTACAAATTTTTACGTCAGTATTTATTTTAATAATTAAAATAAAAAAATAGTAGAAATTTAGGGGTTTTACATCTGGCCCGAGGATGGCGAGTGCTTCTATGGCGGTGTTTACGGGGTTCGGGTTGGCCACTTCCGGATGACTTGGGGAGATGCACTGATCTGAGGGTCCGGTCTCCTCTGCTTCCTTGGTAGAACTTTCTGCCAGCTTTTGATTAGCTAGAGAGGCTCCGAGGGAGGGGATCTCGGTGGTGGGTTCTGCGGTTCCATCGTCAAGAGCGTGAAACTGATTGGATAGGGTTAGAGCTGGTATGTGGTAAGGGATGACCGCCATTGCTGAGGGGCTAGTTTCTCTTTCGCCTAAAAGGAACCTAGTGTGGCGGTTCGGTCGTAGAAGGATGGGGGACCCGCAAAGAGTCTGATGTCAACCTTTGTTGTTGGTGGTTGTCCACTTATCAGACTTCGCTTAAGCTCCGGATGAAGGCGGTAACAATGTTTCGATAGGTGTCCTCTTAGGTGACAGTGGGAGCAGAAGATAATGTGGTTATGGTAGACTAATTGCTGTGAGTGAGTCCGATTACCTAGTTCAATATTGACGTGATTGGGGGCTCAAAGGAGAGATCTAATTCTACACAGATCTTCGCGTAGTACGCTTTGGTAAGGTTGCTGGTTTCCTCTGCTGAAGCAATATTTGTTTCGAAGGAGTTTGCGATGCATTTTAGGGTAGCCGGGACGAAACATATAAGGGGTAGGTTAGGAAGGGTGACCCAAGCGGCGACCGTTGCTGAGTCTTCTTTGGTGTTGAAGCTTGGTGACCATTTGATGATATTCATTTGATGGGAATCCACACGGCAGGTGCCTTTCGACTAGACGATTTTGTGATCGAGATCCGAGGAAAGGTGGAGCAGAATGTGCTTTGGGTCGATGGGGGCCACCCTATACTCATCAGTAAGATTCCAACTGGTTATCACCTCATGAACCCACGAAAGTTTGGGGCAGCATGTAGAGAATTTGAGCACGAAGGTATGAGGGAATGAGGTTGCCAGAGAGGAAACTTCAATCTCGGAGAATGCTACAGACGGCTCGGGGGATGCTTTCGGAGAGATCACTTCCTGTTGGAGAACGTCCCGGACCCTGAATCCCGGCTTGGTCACCCTGTCCGGGTGTAGCTTATCGGCATACGAAGGGGCAGGGAGGCCTGCAGAAGAGAGGGTGAGAAACTTGGGTTAGCTGGGGGTCGAGGGTGGTGGGGGCCCAAGCACATGGGGGAGGGGGATAGGGATGAGGGAGGGGGAGGGGTGGGAGTTGGCGGAATATGTGTCTCAGGTAGGGGGACCGGGCAAGCCATCGGCTGGGCAATGCTGATCGCTGTCGAGGGAATGAGAGGGTATGCAGGGTCATCGGAGGGGCCACCGACCTGTCTGACGTCCCGCGAAGGGTAAGCAACCGTCCCGCGGACCTCCACAGAGGAGGAAGGAGCCAAAACGGTTACCTTAGCGACTGCTGCTGCTAAAGGGCGGACGGGAGACGCCACGATCACCCAAGAAATCTGGAGGGTGGTGCGCACCCGCTAGCCCCGAGGGCGGGGGAAAGCATGTGCCCGAAGGGGGGGAATTTCCAAAGACGCTCAGTGGGGAAAATACGGTCGAGGGAGGACGGGGACAGGGGGTGGCATATGCGCCCTTGTTTCACTTAACAAAATGCCAAAAATTGGCTTTTGAAAGAAAACTAGAAAAAGTAGAAAACTACAAATTGTTTCTGGGAAGTATTGCTATGGAAGTCTGATCTGAGAGCGATCACTTTGTTCCTTGGACCATACGATGATGATGAAGAAAACTGCTTGAAGAGGATGAACAATCGGAAGAACTATGTCACCAGAAAGGTATCGAACAAGGACACTGATGGCACAGTCGAATGCTTTCCTGCTTTACTTTATCCTGTTCTTGAGAAAAAGTTGAAGAAATGCGTCTGGGAATATCACTCTGAAAGTATGAGTTTTCTCAGAATCTCCTCTCCTGTATCTCTCTTGATCATCTCTTGTGTTAAAAAATAAGTCTATTTATAGACTAGACCCTCTGTGCGTAAAAAGTAATATAATTGGGTCTCTACGCAAATAACTATCACCCACGATGAGAATCAACCTTTACGCGTGATGACACGTGTCCCATGTAGAGTTTTGATCTCTACGTATGGTGACACGTGTCCCACTACTTCAATAAAATGGAGAGAGCTCGTACACACGTTCTTCGATAAGTGTGGTATGAAAGCCACGTAAGCAGACCACGTTCTCATATAGCCAGAAAAGATTGGGTGTAAAAATGACCCAAAATAGACTTCCTGCATAAAGTAGCAGACTTGGCGTAAAATAACTCAAAATAGACTTCCCGCGTAAAGTGGCTGAAAAGTAGCCTTGAGCGTAAAGTTAGTTCAAATAAACTCTACGCGCACTAAAGCCTTGAGCATAAAAACTCGAATAGCTTTCGTGCATAAAAGAAGCAATCTCTTGAGCGTAAAGTAGCCCATTTGCACACTAAACGACAAGCGTTGGGTTTGGTGAAAAAATCTTCTCGGCTTCTGTGCACTGTTCTTGTCAGAAAATTATTCTGTCAGATCAAAATCATGCGCATTAAATGCGATATAGACAGCCTATCTCCTGCATAAAGTTTGAGGATGCCTCTCACGTAAGGTAGTTCGCGTAGATTTTACCCTGTTTGCTCTCTGCGTAAAATTTGATTCTGATTCAGTTTGACTTGCGTAGAGCTCTCAACTTCTTTGACTTGGTCTATAAAATTTATTTATGCTTCAACAAGAACCCCTTCAAAGTTTTTAAATTTTTTCTAAGATTTGAAATACTTTGAATAGAAGCGTAAAAATCTGAGATATCCAATAGTCCGCGTAAAATTCGGGATACCCAACAGTCCGCATTAAATTCGGGATACTCAACAGTCTACGTAAAGTTTGGGATACCCAACGGTCGACTGAGAAGCGTAATATTCGGGATATCCAACAGCCAGCGTAAATTTCAGGATTTTGAACCGATTTCAAAATTCTCTAAAAATAGAGCCTTACCGATAGAGAGAAAACTTTACTCATTCTCAAAATCTTGAACTTTCTTTACTCTCTTCTTCTTCATACTCTCAGTTCGAACAAATGGCCCCCAAGAGCAAAACTACCGCCGGCGCCAAGGGAAAGAAGCCCGCCGCTGCTTCATCGAGAAACGAACATACGGGAACCGCTGCCGCACCATCGGAGACACCCCGCAAGACCAACCCCTCAGTGGCTCCGACGATGAAAGGTAGAACACCCTAATTCGGTCGTGAGTTCGTCGGAGAAGAAGAAGATTCGGACCCTAAACTTTATGCCCACGTTTATACGTGTCAGCGTAGAAATTGAAATAACAAAATACGCTCACGTTATATATGAGCCAGCGTAAAAAACAAAATACGCTCACGTCACACCCTAATTCGGCCGTGAGTTCGTCGGAGAAGAAGAAGATTCGAACCCTAAACTTCATGTCCAAGTTTATACGTGTCAGTGTAGAAATTAAAATAAAAAATACGCTCATATTATACGTGCCAGCGTAAAAAACAAAATATGCTCACGTCAATACGTGTCAGCGCAAAATTTAAAATACGCTCATGTCAATACGTGCCAGCGTAAAAATAAAATACACTCATGTCAATACGTGTCAGCATAAAATCACAAGTCAAAGACTTTGCGTAAAACAAAGAACTTTTGCCCTTAAAATTTTATCAACTTAATTTTTTGCGCATAAGCGTAAAGTTTGCATAATCAAGCTCTCTAGTACAGAGTCTTTAATTTTTATGCGTAAAAATTCAAATTATATTTTTACTAACTTGATTTTTCTTTTTCTTTTGGCAGTAGACTTACAGATTCATCCCCTTGCAGAAATATTCGGCTCACCAGCTGGTATGGTGGGTTCAAATTACTTAGAGAATTTATCCCATGTGGAATTTCCTTAATCAGATCCGCAATACCCTGAAGGGAGACAACAACTAATAGCTGCTCAGGGGGACAAAATGCCGTTGTCGATGATAAATGGAGAATTGCTGGTATCGCTAGATGACCAACAATTCTTTAAGCCCGCCTTCTTATTTGGAGACGCTATAGATTTCCAATCACAAACATACCCCAAGAAGGAGGCTTGGGTGTTCAAATTTGGAGAGAAGGCGATGTATCTCCCAGACATGGCCAGAGATTATCCCTTATCTGCATTCGTACATGCCACCCATCCACGACAAATGCTATGGAACCTGACTCCCAGCAGTCATGGTAGACCGGGCAGAATCATTTTCAAGAGGGATGGGGCCAACGAAATGGGCTACCACATCAGTACTCCTAGTGGTGGTATCATCCCTTTCTTCGGTCTACTACCTGGATTCACACCGAGTGAAGATTCAGCTCTGATCCAACCGATGCAGACTCCAGTGTTTATTAACAAGTTTATGAAGGCTTCAGTATTATACCCTCAGGCCAACCCTAGGCTACCAGGGTGGATGATACCTCATAACCAGAACTGGATTTAGCTTAGTACATGGATCAGGAAGAACTTCAAGACGGATCTGGAAACCATCGACCTTTATGAAGTAGTAGCCTCTACGAGTCAGGGTATACCGATAAACAATAACCCGTTCTTGGCTCTGATAGAGTTGTATATCAGTTCAACAGAAAATTTTGCAACCCCACTAGGTGAGATGGGTTTTGCCCTGTACGAGATGCAATTCATCTCTAAGCTGCCGATGGGTGAAGCTCCCTATGAAGAGTATGCTCCCTCCAACCGGGAACTAGCAGAGATCAACGAGAAAAATCTTGATCTAGTCAAAGTGTACCAAGAATTAATGTGCCATTATTTAATTTGCACCACTATGTATGAAAGTGGGTCGCATTTGGCATATACTAATAAATGGACAACCTATTTATTCTACCACGAGAATAGGATATCCAAGAACGACCAGGGGAGATTCCAAGAAAACAAGGCTCCAACCATCAACCCTTGTTCGATAATTCCTTCAGATTTGATCCATAATTTGAAGATCACACATAAGTATTCGGATCAATATCTGACTACTAAGACTGGAGACATCCCTGTGGGGACTGAAAGCCTGAGCTATCTGAGGCACGACAGTCAGAAGATCTCAAGAGAAGCCTTGCTGGCAGACTTTTTTTCTCTGTGGCTGCGAAGATGGGTCGTGCCAGGGATTAGCACAGTTGACAGAATTCACCGAAACGTACTGTGGCCGGCAGTACGTTTAGTGTTCAAGGTTAGAATCAACCTGCTATCGGCAATGGTGTGTCGAATAAATGTAGGTTTATGGACCTTTGGTGATGAGCTAATCAACAATGCTCCTCACCGAAGAGATTTTCCTAGGGTAGAGATGCCCTATACTTATCTGATGGGCTAGCTATTGCATCATAACTGCAGTTTATTGCCGCCAGGCCCCGGAGATAATGCGGAGGTCTTCCTCTAGAAATTCAGTAAAGCCACGTGAACTGCAACTACAGTGGCAGATACCCGAGCAGTACTGAACTATTCTCATGGATGGAACTTTTTCTGCACAAGGCCACGAGTTCCAGCCGATTGCCTCGGTATACAATTTGAAGATAGAGGCGAAGGGAGGACTTTATTACCTGTGCCAGTTTTCAAATGGCTAATGTGCATCAGACCCTCACATCTGATGTACAGGAATGAAGACAACTGTGCGTTCGAACCGTATCTACCAAGTCGGTTCGCTCGCTAGTTTGGATATGACCAACTTCACGTTGGTAATCCCTCCCCCAGCTTCCATCATTATGGAAAGTTAATTGATGGTGCAAGAGCCTAGAGATACTTTAGCACTACTTATACCGGTGCCAAATTCCGGGTATTGACTATTACAAGCACAACCGAGCTACGAATACTTCATACGTATGCTCGCTTTTATGCATCTATCTGCTCCTTTGCACATGGCTACAATATGAAAGGGAGTCTTCGATGGCCCAAGGAAGGGAACGTTGAAGAACCAGTCAGGGTACCGTCAGACATACCAGACGATGCTGCTGTTCCAGATGAGTATCTGGAAGTAATCCCTATGGGAGTTGGGGAAATAGCTGCAGGACTAATTATTATCGGCAAAACCCGAAAACGGAAATCAGGTGCAGCTGTTACCCTCCCAGAGAAAAAGAAGAAGATCACTGTCAAAGGGCCTTCTAGACAGAGAGCCGCTACTCCAGAGAGCGACACTCCAGTCGAGGAGCCTCAACACATTGCATCTTCTTCAGCTCATCCTGGAGAAGAGTCCTCGGCATCCCAACCAGCAGCATCAACAGAAGCTGTGGGGGTCCTATCTCCTGGACGTCTCAGCTCCTCACTTCATCTGACTTTGCCACAAAAGGAAAAAGCTTTTGAGAATATCTCCACGACACATACTATTGATCCAGGACTCATTCCATCAGATGAACCGGCTCTTGCCTTCGATGATGAGGACTGGGATCAAGATTATGACGAACTTTTGGAACGTCCTGTACCTACTCTAGGTAAATATAATTTACACAAAATCTATACAAAATTATATATTATGATTTTGTATATTAACTTATTTTGCTTAATTTTTTGTAGGTGTTATCATTGCAGCAAAGCCTGTTGCTCCTCCTCCTCAAGAAACTATTTATGAGGAAAACACGGAGTCTGAGGAAGAGGATTCTTTTTCAAAAGACTCTGCTCAAGAAGAATGTCCTCCATCTATGGAGGTACAACAAGAGCTTCCCGTGGTGGCCCAGTCAGAATTGCCTTCTCTTACTAAGGATGGAGAAAAAGAACAAACTGCAGAAGAACCAACTGCAGATGAAGAAACGTCTGTTGTAGAAGAACCAACCTTTGACGAAGAAACTGATGCAGGAGAAACAACTGTAATTGAAGTATTTGTAGAGCTTGAAGAGCCGGTAACCAACAAAGGTGATGAAGTATAGTCGACCCATCAACTGAAGCTGGAGACATTGTAATAACATCCTCAGTTATTGCTACTGATCCAGTACAAGTTCCTGAGAAGACAGTGTCTGAACCGGAGTCAGTTACCATAATCACTATTCTTTCAACAATAATCACCGCCACTAAAACTCAAGCAGTTTCAACTCCAGAAATGGCTGGAGTAATGATCCAAAAAGGTGCTGAAGATATGGCCTCAGAAGCTCCTGGGGATTAGTTAGCCATGGTAGCAGCATCAACAATGGCTTTAACTCAATTTGCTGCCAAGGCAACAACAATACCCACTCTCAGCCTTCAAAAGAGGGACTTGGTAGACATTGCCGCCACGCCGAGCTCAAATACAGAAATGAATCTCTTAGTTGAGATTCATACTGAAACCTTTTACAAAACCCTGGCGGCTCTGATCAAGATGGTCCTGAAGAAGGGCGTCAATTATGAAAGTTTGAAGGCTGCGATCGCTCTCACAATCAGAAATGTTGCCATGTTCAATGACACTGAGAGAGCAGCGGTGCTGGAGAAGGTGGTCGAGGGACTTGAACAGCCTATTAGAGAATATCTAAGACTGTCAAGTGAAACTATTGAAAGTCTCATTCAAAGTATGATGCTTTATCAGCTGAATACATTACTCGGGAGACTACTTTCAATGAATCTCTCCAGAATTATAGTAGTGAAGTTGCCAGAGAAAGAGTTTTATTGAATGAAACCAAACCTCTGCTGGAGATGCAAAAAGAAGCCTATGAGACTTCAAACATGAGAATTCATCAGCAAGATAATAGAATTCGTGAAGTTGAGGCAGAATTGGCTCGCTTAAAGGCTGAAAGAGAGCAAATAGTTGCGGATCGAGATCAACATCTAACGCAGAGCTCAATTTTGGAAGAGAAGGTTTTCGGTGTTGAAGCTGTTATTAAAACCCTTGATGATGCCAAGGATAAAATGATAGCTACTTTTGTCGAATTCTTCCCTCTTTGTACTCCAGAAGCTCGACGCACTACAGCTACCACAACTGTGCTGAGCTCTCGTGAGAAGCGTCTAGCAGAGCTAAAAAATTGCTCGAAGACGTATCTACTCCGCCTTAGGCATTTTTGTATTTAATACATAATTTTGTATTCTTCTGTATTTTTCATTCTGTAATATTTTCAAGAAATGAATGAAATATTTGTTTTGTGACCCTATCATTTATTTTGAATTTAAACAATAGGTATGAGATAGAAAATACTTATCAGAGATAATATGGACATGACAAGTCTTCTAAACTCAATAAATTATATCTATCCAGTGGTAATATGGACATGATAGATAATGAATCTTGTTTTCTTTTTAAAGTATACGATACTATCAGAGGTAATATGAACGTGACAGATCGTAACAACTCAAAGAAAAATAGATTAATATCTATTCAGAGGCCATATGGACATAATAGATAAGAAAAGAAGTAGATTTAATATTTATTCAGAGGTTATAAGAACATGATAAATAATAATTCTTTTTTTAATCAGCTGGTAAGACAGAAGATCAAAATTCTATTTTAGGAGACAAATAATCAGCTTAACCAAACATTGGTAGCTGGAGAATAAAGAAAAAATTCAGACATAATATTTCTTCAAGAATTTGCCATTAATTAGCATCATGAGAAAATCTCCATTAGATTTAGACAACCTATATGCACCATTAGAGAAGACTGTCTCGACTACATAAGGACCTTTTCATTTTGCTTAGAATTTCCTTTTGCTCTTATGAGTCATCACCATCGGTCTTCGAACAGCTAGAACTAGCTCACCGACTTTGAATACCCTCTCCTTAACTTTACGATTGAAAGCTCGAGATATGCGAGCTTGATATAACTCGATGTGCTGTTGTGCTTGAAGATGCTTCTCATTTAGACCTTCAAGTTCTTGAAGTGTCAACCGATCATTATTCTATGTAGTTAGCTCATTAGCAATGGCTATTCTAAGAGATGGAATCTGGATTTCCAATGGAAGAATAGCCTCACATCCATAAACTAGTGAGAATGGTGTAAAACCAGTAGGAGTTCGAACTGTCGTTCGATAAGCCCATAAACATTCTCCAAGTTTCTCATTCCAATCACGTTTATTAGAAGAGACGAACATTTTGAGAAGTTTAATGATTGTCTTGTTGAAAGCTTCGGCCAAACCATTAGCAGCTGGATTATAAGCCGTAGAAGCCAGATTTTGGATCCGATTCTTGTCACAGAATTGATAAAATGCCTGACTGGCAAATTGGGGTCCATTATCATGAATTATCCTTCGGGAAATCCCAAAACGATAAATGACATGATGTTTAATGAAGCTAACCACATTAGATGTCTTCACTTCAACAAGGGGAATCGCTTCCGCCTATTTAGAAAAGTAATCGGTTATAGCCAGTATATACCGATGTCCCTTGACAGAAGAAGGGTTAATCGGACCAATAATATCCATACCCCAAGCTTCGAAGGGCCAAGAAGCTGTTGTAGGATGCAAGAATTCAGAAGGTTGGTGAATAAAATCAGCATGAATCTGACACACTTTACACCGTCTGGCATAATCCACAGCATCTGCTATCATGGAAGGCCAATAATACCCTATTCTTCGAATACGGTCCTGTAATTTCGGACCTGGTTGATGGGCACCATAGACACCATCATGAGCTTCACGGAGTGTTTGCTTAGCTTCACTCTCAGAGAGACAACGCAGCAAAAGTTCGTTATATGAACGACGATATGTCATATGCAAAGAAGAATCATAGTAGAATCGAAATGATCGTCTCTTGATTGATACAGATTCTTTTGGATCTTCAGGTAAAATCCCATGAACAGAATAATTAATGAATGGACTTCACCAATCCCTTTGCTGAGAACTTGATTATGTAATATAATACTGTTCGATATGTAAATTATTCTTAACACAGAATAAGTCTCGATCCAACAAAGTAATGGTATTTGTCTTCTAATTGGAACAACTAAGTCTGCAGCTAAACTAGCAAGTGCATCAGCTTCCAAAATTTGAGAACGTGGTACGAATTCAATGAAGAATTCTTTGAATAAAAGGCCCAATTCGATTACCACTTGATGATATGGAATGAGGTCAGGATTTCTGACTTCATATGTCCCTCTGACCTGATTAACAATCAGTTGAGAATCTCCATAAGCTTCCAGGAATTCAATGTCCAATTGTTTTGCTACTTGGAGACCAATTAGCAGAGTATTATATTTTGCCACATTGTTGGAACATGGTTGATTAAGAGAATAAATACGGTATATGACCATTTTATCAGGAGAGACCAAGACAATGCCTACTTCGGAGACAATATTGCCTTTAGGTCCAACCTGCGATGCTCCATCAAATATAGTTGCCAAATATCATCCTTCAAAGTCAAGTTGCAATCCACAACTTCATCTGGAATGTCCTCATGTAGTTTAGATGTTTCAGGTATAGGGTGAGCTGCTAAGAAATCAGCTAATGCTTGACCCTTCACTGATTTTTGAGGTACATAGACCATATAATAAGGAGTAAGCAACATCCCCCAGGTGGCTAACCTGGAGTTAAGAATGCTCGGCTTTCTCATTAATACCCAAATAGGATTAATTCTGGAGATGACATGAATAGTTTGTCCTGACACATAATGTCGTGTCTTTTGAACAGCAAAAACCAAGGCCAGAGATTCTTTCTCCACAGGAGTATACCTGTGTTCAGCTCCAACCATCATTCGACTAAGATAATAAATTGCCTGTTCATGACCCTTATCACTTTTCTGTACAATAAGAGCACCAAGTGAATGATCCAAGGCTCGAATATAGAGCAAAAATGGTCTTCCCACTACTGGAGGTACCAGGACAGGTAGATTTGTAAGGTATTGCTTGATGTCATTGAAGGCTTTTTGACATGCTTCATCCCAAACAAATGATACACCTTTCTTTAATAGACGAGAGAAAGGTTGACATCTCCCAGAAAGATGGATATAAATCTCCTGATATAAGCAATGCGGCCTTGGAAGCTACGGAGTTCTTTTAGATTGCGTGGAGGACGTATTTCAAGAATTGCTTTGATTTTGTCAGGATCAACATGGATACCTTGAGAAGTGATAACAAATCCCAAAAATTTTCTACTGGAAATCTATAAGAAAGACTTAGTGGGATTCATCTTCAGTTGATGTTGACGCATCAACTCAAATACTGTCTTTAAGTCTTGAATGTGATCATCTTTTGATCGACTTTTGACAGCAATGTCATCCACATAATATTCAACTATTTTTTGTAGATGCTCTTAAAAGATATTGCTCATGGCCCGTTGATACATAGCACCGACATTTTTCAGACCAAACGGCATAACCGTATAGCAATAAACCCCAAGGGGTGTACGGAAAGCGGTATGCTTTTCATCTCCTGGATGCATCTTAATTTGATTGTATCCTGAAAATCCGTCCATGAAAGACATGCGTTCAAAATCACATGTATTGTCTATCATGACATCGGTAATTGGAAGTGGAAATTCATCTTTTGGACAAGCTGCATTAAGATCCGAAAAATCTATGCAAACTCGAACTTTTCCGTTCTTCTTCATAACAGAAATAATGTTGGCAACCCAGTCTGGGTGTTGTTCTTCACAAACAAAGCCACATATAATCAGCTTTTTGACTTCTACTTCAATGCATCCATCATATTTGGTCGAAAATACCGCTGCTGTTATTTTACAGGCTTGGCATTAGGAAGAATATTGAGTTTATGAGTAGCTACTTTAGGATCTAGACCTGGCATATCCTCATAACTCCATGCAAAGATATCAATATATTCTTTAATCAGCTGTATCAATTCTTCCTTTTCATCTTCAGAAAGGTTTTTACTGATGAATATCGGCTTAGACGTGGTTCCGTCTCCAATGTCAATCTGGACGATTTATCTTTTGTAGGTGGATGTCGCTGTTCGAAATGAAGCTCCCACTGAGTGTCCATTTGTTGTGCCCAAGGGACATTTTCAAATGGCTCAGATTCACCATCAGTTTGAACCATGTTGACTGAGAATACGCACTCAGGTTCATCATAATAGTTTCCTCCAGAATATGAGGATTGTAAAAAATTGGAAGAACATTCTTCTTCCATATTTTCTTCGTACATGTGGGATGTATCCGATTCGATGAACTGGATTTCTTAAGAATCTGAGGATTGTGAAGAACTTGAAGAAAATTCTTCTTGTATATCTTTGTTAAACGTGTGGGATGGATCGTATCCCAATCCATGACGAGTTTTCTGGTAAAATGGATCACCACATAATGGTAACCGTCTACCTTTGCCTTGATTAAGACCTTGCATAGTCTTCAAATCATATCCCATATTCTGGATAATCTTAAGAGATTATTGACTATATTTGTCAATTCGGATTCTTCTTTTATCTTTCTCTCTGAGATCATCTGTCTGAGTAACCGGGATATTTCTAGCCAAGCCAAACACAATTTGGCGCTTATTTTTTTTATTAGACGGAATCACAAAATAAGATTCTTCGTGACGTTTATAAGTTACACAAGCTTGTGATGATGAGGCTACATAAAGAAGATATGGAGAAGTTTTTACGAACCTTTGAGCATAAGATCCAACATCAACATGAGAAGGAAAGAATTTTCCTTATGATTAATATATAAGGTTTCCTCTGTATTTATGTCATTTTTATGTTGATGACTTTTATTATCAGTAGATAAAGTCATTCTTTCAATAAATTTGACAGCCATGTACTCCAAAAAGAAATCTTCATTAATATGAGAAAGTATAGAATGATCAATATTTACATCATTTATAAACTGACTACTACGCTTTGGATTGATCATTAACGGACCGTCATCCGTCTTCTGCATAGACTTGCCAAGGTTGATAATCAGTGGTTCTGGATTATTCGTACGAGAAGTACGTCCCTTGACCTTGATCATGAGAGGTCGAACTTGGCTCTTGACTGGAATTTTTGCAGATTCCTCAGACGAAGCTCGAATTCTTCCTTTAACCTTGATCATCAGACGTTCATCATTGACAGGTTGGGGTTGGATTCGTCCTTTGACTTTAATCTTCAAAGGTTGATCTTCTGAAGGATCTTCATTGACAGATTGATCTTCTGCATGCGACCGATCTTCAGCATATCAGATATTTCTTTTACCTGCTCCTGTTTGTAGAGTTTTGAGTCAGAGAAATAGGCTTCAACACCCTTAAAATGATTGATATCTACAAATTCGATCTTCACAATCCTTTGAGAATCCACATACTTGAAGCATTGGTGGAGAGTTGAAGGCACAATGTTATGCTCATGTATCCACGGTCTTCCAAGAAGGATGTTGTAAGATACATCTGAGTTGATAACATAAAAGGTTGCCATAGTTCGAAGATCTCCTATCTGAATCTTCAGACGAATCTTCCCCAATGGTTTACTCTTTCCAGAGTTGAAACCAACTATTGTGGTACTAGTGTAAGTCAAATCACTAGTAGGAATCCTCAAGGGTCCTAGCATACTCTGAAGAATAATGCTAATAGAAGACCCATGATCAATATAAATCCTGTCAATTTTAGTAGATTCAATATACCCTGTATAACACAGAGGCCTGTCGTGTTTATTATGCTTCAACAGCATATCTTCTTGTATGAAGGTAATGTTAGAAATTGCTTCCATCATACTATGACATTGTGGACACGACACTGGTATATTGTCAGGACTCTTGAGTTGAGCTAAGCATGAGTCTGCTTGTAGCAAAGCTTCGCTCAAAGTTTTTCGACTTTCTTTAGAAAGATGAAGCAGCTCAAAGATAGAAAGTCTAGCCGAAGTATTAGCTAATTGGGCTAGAATATCGAACTTGTAGGGTTTAATCACTATACCTTGATTTGAAGCAGATTTCAATGGGACGTTAAAACGTACTGCTTTCTGTTTCCCTTTCTCAATCACAGATGGTTTAGAAGGTCTGGCTTTAGCAGGAACATGAGATGGTTGAGCTGGTAGTATTTAGCAACAAGCTCCGCTTCTTTAGAAGTTCCTTCATAATCTTTGTGGTACTCTTTCCGGATCTCGTACCAGCAAAGGTTTCTTCTTCAGACTCAGGAGAATGAAGTACCATATTACAGGTTTTAGTCTTCTTTCCTTTAGTCTTCTTCTTGCGAGAATTTTTATGAGGGACCTCAAAACCCAATCCAACAGAGGATTTTGACCTTAAATTTGTAAAGGAAGTCGCATTCCTTTATCATAGTTCAAGCCTTCCGCCTTTTAAAAGTCATAGCCCATCTTTTTCATGAGATGGACTGATTATTGACCGTATATATGAGTAGGTAGCGGACTTTCAATAGATGGTTCAACAGAGGAAGAAGAAACAGAAACCTCTGTAACCACAGGAGTAGGAGTGTTCGGGACAAGAGGAAAAATCTCTACAGGGGCTTTCTCATAAGCAGCAAAGACTTGTTGTGCCCTGTATAAGGGGACACTATTCATGACTAACCATTGTCGATGAGTAAGTTTGAGTTTGGTAGGAGGAGCCAAACTTGGAGGGCATATATTCAAACCCCTCAGCCTATCCTCCAAAGGAATGCCATCCCAAAGATGATTGAAATCATCATGATCTGGAGTAACAACATGAGAAATCATATTATAGGTTTTGACTTTTCTATCTTTCTTGGATTTTGAAGTTTTACCTTCATCTTCCATTTCAGGTACTAAGTCAGGATGTACCCACATAATTTTACCATTTTTTAATGTGAAAGGCAATAATCCTTCATTTTGCTCTCTAGCTGGCGGGAGATTTACAATCTTCATTGTTGCCTTAGGAATTGGGACAATCCCATCTAGAACTTGCTGTGGAGGAAAACCTCCAAATTGAAGAGAAATCATATTAGTTGTGACCGTATGCTCATCATTGGTTAAAGCGATAGCATTGGCATTTATCAACTCTTGGATTTTTTTCTTTAAGACATAGCAAGCCTTGGTAGGATAATTTATGTATCTATAATAGATACAATACTTGGGATTGTCAGTCAAATTCACCTCATTAGGTCTTTTTGGCTCTGGAATATGGAGTTTTCTACTTTTCACAAGACATTGAAATATCCCTGGGATATCACTGTCATTAAAAGAGTACTCTTCTTTTGGTTTGGAAGACTCCGAATTATTTGGCATCGTTTTGGATTTTGAAAGATTAACCACTAAGGTTTCCTTCCATTTCCCATTGCGATTGCCAAAATTATTACCTAAAGAGGTTTTCTTTCCTTGTCTTCTGAGGCAAAGATCATCCCATGTTTACAAGCCAACCTACCATTGGTCTTGGCTGAAACTGCTGCTATAATGAACGAGGCCCAATCTATGAATTGAGAGCCCATGAAGACGGCAATAGTTGGTCGCAGATTCATCTTGCATGTATCAATCAATGCTGAATCTGGCATACCAGGAGGCATTTTCAAAGTTGTCTGTCGGAAATATTCGATAAATGTCTGAGTATCTTCCTTCTCTTTTGTTTGATTTCTATTAAGGAGGACATATTCATGTCCATGCCTTCTTCATAGAAGCGGGAGAGAAACATTGCTTTAAATTTATCAAAGACGATATGCAATTGTCGGGTAGACTACGATACCAGTCATAAGCTGAACCCGTCAAACACCGATAAAAACTCGGGTGAGAAAAGCATCATTCTTCTACAGATGCATAGTCATAATATCAAAGTATCAGTAATTGATATTGACTAGGATAGGCCTTTCCATCAAATAATACCATCGACTGTGGCTTGAATTTTGGAGAAAAAGGTACATCATTCCAATGAGGAGGATAAGGTTGCTTAATCCCTAACCTCTGGAGCTGATCCTTGTGCTTCATAACTTCAAACTGTGCTTTTAGCTCACGTACTGCTTGAATAGCTTCACTAGTTTGAGGAAGCACATTCGATTGAATAGTTGCTGGATGTACCGTAACTCCCACCGGAGGTGGTACATCTTCTGGAATGAGAGGATCTGGAGATGCATAATTTTGATTGACAACAGGCTCTTGACTAAGATTATTCAAAGGTACATCAATCCCTTGACTATCTTGAGTTTGTGCTTGTGTGCTACCTACACCAGTGTTACTACTGCCGGCTGAATAGTTTGTTGAGTCATTATTATTTGATGCAAACTTTGGATCATGGAAAGCATGTCTTTCAGTGATTGCTCAACTGCAGAGAGACGTTGTTCTGTATTAGCAGTTGACGTCTCCGGTTCATCTCCGATAGCATAGGATTCAACCTCCCTTGAGTATACAGAGGGATTGGTATAGAGGTATGAATCAATGCTATCAGTTTCTGACTCTAAAGATTGGGTACCCCCAGCTTCTGAATCTGAAGATTGTAACAATCTTTGAACTCTTGACCGAGTATTCTGATGTACTCCTTCAAAGTGTCAAGGAGTCGGTTGAACTGTTGTTGGCTTAGAGTCCGGGACAAATTGTGTCTTGGACATCGTCCTCTATTGGTATGAGATGCCATGTTGACTGATGCATAGGACAACTCGTGTCTTGATCATCAACTGATTGCTGAGGCACATTGTAGCTTGATCGGTCAAAATTGACCGTTTAGAAGCCTAATAGCAACATTTGATTACAATCTGGTGACACAGAGCGTAATACTTGGGAGTCTACCACGTCACAGACGGAAGACTGATTTTCATACACAAAGCGTAATACTTGGGAGTCTACCACGTCACAGACGGGAGACTAATTTTACGCCCGGGGCACATCACTGAAGTAGAGATTGCCTCGTCACAGACATGAGCCTCCACAACCGGAGTGGGAAGGACTTCTTTGCCTTCAGAGACAACAGGGAGATTCGAGGATGCTTTGGACTTAGGAATCCAAACTTTTTGCACCTTTTACAATTTTTGAACATTGGAGCAGCGAGTACTACCCCCAGTTCGGAGCATTTCTTCGTAAGCAGTCTGGTCGAAGTGAACAACCAGAGTCTTCTTTGTCGATCTGACCGACACATCATCATATTGAGCAATTACATTCTCGTCAGAGGAGAAAGTCGTCCCCAGCATAATCGCCATTTTGTTTCACTTAACAAAATGCCTAAAATTGGCTTTTGAAAGAAAACTAGAAAAAGTACAAAAGTACAAATTATTTCTGGAAAGTATTGCTATGGAAGTCTGATCTGAGAGCGATCACTTTGTTCCTTGGACCATACGATGATGATGAAGAAAACTGCTTGAAGAAGATGAACAATCGAAAGAACTAAGTCACCAGAAAGGTATCGAACAAAGGCACTAATGGCACAGTCGAATGGTTTCCTGCTTTGCTTCACCCTGTTCTTGAAAAAAGTTGAAGAAATACTTCTAGGAATATCACTCTGAAAGTATAAGTTTTCTCAGAATCTCCTCTCCTGTATCTCTCTTGATCATCTTGTGTTAAAAATAAGTATATTTATAGACTAGACCCTCTGTGCGTAAAAAGTGACAAAATTGGGTCTCTACGCAAGTAATTGTCACACACGATGAGAATCAACCTTTACGCGTGATGACACCTGTCCCACGTAGAGTTTTGATCTCTACGCATGGTGACACGTGTCCTACTACGTCAACAAAATGGGGAGAGCACGTACACACGTTCCTCGATAAGTGTGGCATAAAAGCCACGTAAGCAGACCACATTCTCATATAGCAAGAAAAGATTGGGCGTAAAAATGACCCAAAATAGACTTCTTGCGTAAAGTAGCAGACTGTGCGTAAAATAACTCAAAATAGACTTCCCGCATAAAGTGGCTGAAAATTAGCCTTGAGCGTAAAGTTAGCTCAAATAAACTCTACGCACACTAAAGCCTTGAGCGTAAAAACTCGAATAGCTTTCGTGCATAAAAGAAGCAATCTCTTGAGCGTAAAGTAGCCCATCTGTACACTAAACGACAAGCGTTGGGTTTGGTGAAAAAATCTTCTCGGCTTCTGTGCACTATTCTTGTTAGAAAATTATTCTGTTAGATCAAAATCACGTGCATTAAATACGATGTGGACAGCCTGTCTCCTATGTAAAGTTTGAGGATGCCTCTCGCGTAAAGTAGTTCGTGTAGAGTTTACCCTGTTTGCTCTTTGCGTAAAATCTGATTCTGATTCAGTTTGACTTGCGTAAAGCTATCAATTTCTTTGACTTGGTCTATGAAATTTATTTATGCTTCTACAGCCCTATGAGCCGAGGGCGACCGAGGAGTGCGATGCACAGGCGCCAGATGATGACGGCCCATATGCGCCCGCCATGGGTGGCTCGCCATATGCACCTGAGTGGAGGTAGCCACTAGCCGCTGGGAAAGGAATGCCATATGCGCCCGGACCGCAGGGGTGGGGGGGGGGTATGCGCCTAAAGCCCAGAGGGGGGGTGGGGGTATGCGCCCAGCGCCGAGTGGCCATATGCGAAGGGAAACCCATATGTGCCAAGAGGATGGGGGGAGTGTAAGCTTCCAAACTGGTGGCCGTATAGTTGATCAACTCCAAGCGACGAGATCGTGCCACTAGGAGGATGGGTGGGAGATTGAAAATTCAAAAGATAGAGTCCCGCCAAAACTGCCTCGGCAGGAAATTGGAAGGGAGGCGGTGAGAGGGGGGTCGTGATCTAGAGGCCATGGCGGCCCGCTCGGCCCGTCGGCGGCTAGGGGGCGCGATGATGAGGAGGAGGGCTGAAGGGATTTGAGAGTGGTGGGGGGTGGAAGGAGGGTAGGGTGGAGGGAAGCTCCGGGCAGAGGGGGGTATGGGAGCCCCGGCCGAGGATGGAGGGCCGAGGGCGGACGAGGGCAGAGGCCAGGGACCGAAGGCTGGTCCGAAAGCTGGAGAGGCTGCTGGCCGAGAGCCGGCCGGCAGAGGCCACTGAGGGGGGAGGTGTAACATGCATGGAGGAGAGGGGGGAAGAGGGGCGATGAAGACCACCGGCTAGGGGAAGCCGGCAGAGGAGGAGAAGGGGGGCATGGGGAAGAGACGGGGAGAGGGAGGAGCAGGAGGAACCTAACCATAGCAACCTGGTTATTGTCATATATATATATATATATATATATATATATATATATACTCACATACATAATGCATGTATCCGTACACTGTATTTGGAACCTTTCCTATGCATACCTTTATATATATATATATATAATAATATATTATATATATAAAAACCTATTAACATATATATATATATATATATATATATATTATATATATATTATAA
This sequence comes from Iris pallida, assembly GCA_029216955.1. Taxonomy (NCBI): domain Eukaryota; kingdom Viridiplantae; phylum Streptophyta; class Magnoliopsida; order Asparagales; family Iridaceae; genus Iris; species Iris pallida. The sequence continues at coordinate 3,427 of JANAVB010034866.1, read as the reverse complement.
TTTTTTTTTTTTTTTACTCACAGCAAAAATGGCAAATACTAATAATACTTAGTCAAGTGTGTATATACCCAATTTGTATAATATATATATATATATATATATATATATAATATATATATATATATCTATATATATATATATATATATATATATATTTTTATATTAATATATATATATATATTAATTATATATATATATATATATATATAATATATATATATATATAATAGGATATAGTATTCTAGGAAACTCTCCCCATAATAAATTGACATTTATTATTTATAACAAATATCTATCAAATATATATACTTACTCGCTCACTAGTATAAACTACCATTACAAATATACCTCTACATAAACGTCTTTGGTCGCACTATATGCCTACACGGTTTGGATTTGGTTCGGGTCAAGTACGGGCTAACTTGGTACAACCGGATCTCCTAAAAATTAATAATCTAATTAATAACTAATTAATTCGTCAGTAGGGGTTAAGTCGCAACTTAGCCTGGTTTTCATAGTTGGGACATACTTATGGCTGGATCTTCCTTGGCATAGCTAATACACTAGTCAAGGCACGCCACTGCACTATCCGTGCAATGATTCCTAGTCGTCTGGTATTTCAAAACTCAACTATGGCTAAAGTCATCTACCGTAATAATTAACTAAATAATTATTATAAAAATTAAAAAATCACCATTTAAATCAAATAAATAATAATAAAATTTTTCAAAAATTTTTGGGAAGGGAAGCTCACCTAATTTGTGACGCAGATAATTGAAACGGTCTTCAGCCAACAGTTTTGTGAAAATATTTGCTAATTGATGATCTGTGTCAATGAATTCTAAGCAAATATTTTCGTATTGTTGGTGATCACGTAAGAAATGATAATGTATCTCTATGTGCTTCGTGCGTGAGTGACAAACATGGTTCTTAGTCAAATTAATCATGTTAGTGTTATCACAATGTATGGGAATCTTCATATAGTGCAGATTATAGTCTTCTAGGGTTTGCTTCATCCACAAAATTTGAGCATAACAACGTCTTGCGGCGATATACTCAGCCTCAGTTGTTGATAGCGCTACTGAATTTTGATTCTTGCTAAACCATAAGACTAAAGCTTTTTCTAGGAAATGACGCGTACCGTTGATACTTTTACGGTCTACTTTGCTTCCTGTAAAATTTGCATCTGAATAACCAATTAGGTCAAAAGATATAGTTTTGGGATATCACAAGCCGACTGTAGAAGTTCCCTTAAGGTATTGAAAGATACGCTTAACGGCGAATAAATATGATTCCTTAGGATTAGCTTGATATCTAGTACAAATGCAAACGCTAAACATGATATCAGGGCGACTAGTAGTTAAATATAATAAACTACTAATCATACCTCGATACTTACGCTGGTCGACTGATTTGCCACTTTCATCAATGTCAAGCCGAGTTGATGTAGCAATTGGAGTTCCGATAGGCTTTATGTTGTCGAAGTCATACTTCTTCAGTAAATCATTCGCGTACTTAGATTGGTTGATGAATATTTCCTGTGAGTGTTGTTTGATCTGGAGTCCTAAGAAGTAGTTTAGCTCTTGCATCATACTCATTTCAAGCTCACTCTGTATATACCTAGCAAATTCTTGACAAAGTTTCATTAGTAGAACCGAATATTATGTCATCTACATAAATTTTCACAAGAAGTATACAATCATCTGAAGACTTGATAAATAAAGTAGTATCAACTCTTCCTTTTGAAAAAGCATTTTCAAGTAAGAAGGCACTTAGGCGTTCATACCAAGCAAGAGGTGCTTGTTTGAGTCCATAGAGTGCTTTCCTAAGTTTGAAGACGTGATCAGGTTTTTGAAAATCTTTTAAACCAGGGGGTTGTTTCACAAAACTTCCTCTTTTAAAAAAGCCATTTAAAAATGCACTTTTTACGTCTATTTGAAAAAGTTTAAAATTGTGAAAATATGCAAATGCACAAAACATGCATAAAGCTTCTAGTCTAACAACATGAGCATATGTCTCATCATAATCAATACCTTCTTCTTGATTATAACCTTGTGCCACTAGATGTGCTTTGTTGCGTAGAACTTGCCCATCCTCACTAAGTTTATTTTGGAACACCCATTTGGTATCAATTATCGATTGACCAATAGGTTCAGGAACAAGTTCCTAAACTTAATTTTTCTCAAATTGATTGAGTTCCTCTTGCATGGCATTAAACAAAACTCATCATTAAATGCATCTGCTATAGTCTTAGGTTCTACTTGAGATATAAAGCTATATTAGCTACTACATCAGTGTCCTTAGTATAAGAACGTGTACCTACACCTTTTGATACATCACCTATGACGAGTATCTCTGGATGGTCTGGCAAGAATTTCATCTTTGTTAAACTTTTCAGATGGTTCTCTTTGGTAGCAGTATCTTCAGATGTCTTGGATTTATTATATGCATCTTCATTATCACTGTCGCATGATCTGTAACTACTGAGCTCATCAAAAGTAATGTTAATAGACTCTTCAATGATCATAGATCTTTTATTGAAAACTCTATATCCTTTACTCTTAGCAGCATATCCGAGAAATATCCCTTCATCTGCTTTAGAGTTGAACTTACCCAAGTTGTCCTTGGTGTTCAGGATAAAACAGCGACATCCTAAAACATTAAAGTATGAGGTATTTGGAATTCTTCCAAACCACAGTTTATAGGGTATTTTCTTCGAGATAGGTCGAATCAACACCCTATTTAAAACATGACAGGCTGTACTAACAGCTTCTGCCCAAAAATACTTATGAAGATTATGCTGATTCAGTATGACTCTAGCCATCTTGCTTAGAGTTCGATCCTTCCGCTCCATAACACCATTTTTTTAGGAGTCCTAGGACAAGAAAATTCATGGTAGTATCCACTATCATTATAAAACTTTTTAAAATTAGCATTTACGAATTTGCCACCATAATCACTTCGAATTTGAGTAATCATGAAGGCTTTTCATTTTGTACCTTTTTACAAAATATTTAAAATTAAAAAATAACATCACTTTTATTTGTTAAAAGAAAATCCATGTATAACGAGAGAAATTATCAACAATTACAAAAGCGTAGAGTTTACCGCCAATACTAGCGACTCTACTAGGACCAAACAAATCTATGTAAATTAACTGTAAGGGTCTAGAAGTACTTACATCGTTGATGGATTTAAAAGTTGACCTAGTTGCTTTATTCTTTTCACAATCAGCACATACCATGTCTCTCTTGAATATGATTTCTGGGAGTCATTTTACCAACTTTTTGGTGCACAATCGTGAGATAGTATCGATATTGGCATGTCCTAATCTTATGTGCCATAGCCAACTTTCATTTTGATTTGCTATTAGGCACTTTTCTGCATTGTTAGTCTCTAAAAAAAACATAAATATTGTCTTCTCTAA
>JANAVB010034865.1:0-44586 GCA_029216955.1 Iris pallida | reverse complement strand
AGTGGGCTGCAGACCATGAAACAATATTGTTCATTCATTATATTCGTTTCAATTGATTTAGATATAGATTGTTAAACTAGTTATGGTTAGATTTGCCATAATCTAGACATCTTATACGTATTTGAGTTGCGCTAGAGTCCACTTGAAACGTAGCTGGCCATTGCCATGTATCATGGTCCTATGTATTTTGGGACTAGGGCATGGTATAATTTTTATGGTGGTCCATGCATGTTAGAGCATATCGTCCCAGTTACTTTACTGTACCGAGCGATACTGCGATAGGATTTAATTAGACCTCAATCCAATTGCTTGTTAAATGTTTGTACTCCATTATCGCCATTAAACTCCGTATATGCACTTAGTCTTTCCCTCTATTGACATCTCGTATTATTGTTTCACGTTTCTTCCTATTCCAAAGGAGCGAAACTCGTGCTGGATGGAAGTTAGAAAATTAGTTAACAAACATCCGTTATGTAATTTGTGTAATTAGTTGCTTGTTATAATAGTCATGTTAGGTAAAAGGATGTATTATGGATGCTATAAGTAATAGTGGTATTGGAATTTTAGGAAGTATTACAACTAAATTATGAAAATTTCTCCTTTGGAAGTATAAATTTTTTGGTAATTTGTAATTTGATGGAGTAGTGTTATCGAAGGTGGGTAGACGTCCTCAATTGACAATTTGATTTTTTGGTGGTCAATTAATTTATATTGAGAGGTTTGTGAAGTTTATTTTAGCGGTCGAAAAAAGTACTATCGACGGATTGGACGAACCTTTTTCGAGGATTAAGGTATATGGTATATCTAGAAAATTTTAATGAATGTACACTATATGTGTGTGAACCGATTATTAAGAAAACTTGGTTTTAGTATCAAGATGTTGACAATTGATTTTCAGGATTTAGAATCCATCGGTAAGAAAGGGAATGATAAAAAAATTTAATAGAAGTCGCCAACTTAAGAAATACAGATTGGTTAGTGGTGGTTAGATATACTTCTTTTAACAAAGATAAGATAATCAGATATGATTCGTTGATAGTAGCTACAACAACCTTATGGTGTCATGCTTATTGATTTTGTATTTCGAGTACGAAATTCTTTTAAGGGGGTAGGATGTAAAATGTTTGTCCTAAAAAAAATTAGCTGTCATAGAGTTCCCAATAATAGCAAAACTAATAATAGATTCTTAATAGTAATTAATTTTCCAGATTATAATTTTTTTTACTTTCTATTTTTTGGTCCGATTAGATTGAATGATAAATTTTATAAGGGTAACACCAATTAATTCACTATTCAAGTTACAAATTCTAAATCCAAATCCAAAAATAAACCTTAAAAGTGCAGCTAATTACCAACTAGGCCACAAGTATGTACCATATCTGACCTTATAAAAATTTCTATTTAAAGTTAAATATATGAGAATTCATCTTTTAAACTAGTGCATCAACCCAAATTCCCAAGCCTTATCTTAAGCTTTATCCGAGTCTCGAACCTGATCCAGATTCAAAATTAGAAGTAGTACTTAAATTTCTGTTAAAAAACCCAACTAATAAGTATTCAAAAATCTATCTTAAGTTAATCTAATACAAAAAATATATAAATAAATATAGGAATTCAAAAGAAATCAAAATTCAAATAATAACAATGCTAAATCTAATATTTTAAAACCAGTTTGCCTTGCAGTATCTCCTGACTTAAACTCATGACAACTCAAACCTTAACTATTCAACTTATATGCCGACAACATAGGACTCGACGCCACATCTCATGCCGAAGCACGGTGTCTTCGTTGCAGCCAAATCTTAGGCCCAAACATTGTCTTCTGACCGAGCACGCATTTGACTCGACTCTTGATTCACTTCACCTAATACTCGACTCAGTCCAAAGGCATATACGCGGATCGCCGCCCATGCCAACTCATCTATATGAGGTCACTAGCATAACAAGCTATACCTGGACACATAGCTTGCGGTTGGCCGGGACCCTTCTAGCGCAAGGTAGCTAGCCCCCTGGAAGTCCCCGACTAACCCGGTATATACCCACCATTCAATCCTAGCTAGCCTTATCAGTCTCCCCTATTTAAATCAATATAAACTTAGTTAAATGTAAACCTAAAAGAACAAACAAACTAATTAAGGGTAAAAGTAAACCCTATTTAATTAGGATTCCTTAATTATCTATCATTAACCGACTACATCCTTAACAATATAATTAAAGCCTCTCGTCTCTATATTCTTGTATCTTCCTCGTGTCCTTCCATAATATATATATATATTATATATATATATATATATATAATATATATATAATATATATATATATATATATATTTTAAAACACTACCACTTTATTCATTCATAAGAAATAGGAAGTGTCCATTACAAACGAGCTTCAAACAAAATAGCTCAGGAGAACAAAAACTAGAGTAACGGATCCTCAGTATGAGAGCAACGAATCAAGGTCTTCTTCACCTGTCTTTTAACTTCAGATATCAACTGTAGAGGAGAGAAAGAGTAAGCTTCATAAAGCCACTTATTTCGATTCTTCCATATATATATATATATATATATATATATATATATAATTTATATATATTATATATATATATATATATAATATATATAGATATATATATATATATATAATATATATTATATATAATATATATATATATATATATATATATCTATATATATATATATATATGGTGGGGGGCTCACTTGGGGGAGGTCCCAAGTTGCCTTCCCGTGGGCATGGGATGGCTAGGTGGTTGCGGAGCGGCCACGGTCCCAAACTGGCGGCCTCAAGAAATGGACATATATATCCCAAAAAACTCTTTTTTTTACCTAACCATACTACAAGAAAATTAATTTTTTTCAATATTTTATAAACGTCGGAAATATGTTTAAAACGTTGGCATAGGTTAACCCGACGTTTTTTCAACGTTTTTGACAAACGTCGTCTTTTCCGTAGTCGAAAATTATGACGTCTCATATAAACGTTGGCATAGGCTAATACGACGTTTGCAACAACGTTTAATAAACGTCGAAAATTGTACACTAATGGGCAATAGTTTTTCAATGTTTTGACAAAAAACGTTGGAAACTAAACCTTTTTCCAACCTTTGCAAAACGTTAGGATTTATTTTTCCAACATTTTTCCAACAGTTTGCCAACGTTTACCAAAACGTCGGTAAAGGTAAAGTCATTTAAAAATAATAATAGTTTTGATTATTTTTGCACACTCTAATTAACATTATAAATTCAACAAAAGTTGTTAAATTGAACATTATATTTAAATAACATATGTCAACAGTTGATCTTTATAATAAAAATACATAAAGTAAAAAAAAAGTATAAATAATATTTCAATTATTCAGTAGACTTTGGAACAAAAAAGTCAAATAAATCTCCACGTACCTGAACAGATAATCGTATGTTTTAGTAACTAGGCAGTATCTGCTATGCCTGATAAGGAAACATGACATCGAAATGATGACGGTCTATTGGTTCAAGGCGTTGGGTTCGAAGATTGGATGTCAGACAAATCTCCACCTAAACAGATATAGAGCAGAACGTGAGAAAGATGGAAGTAACTTAGCAGGTGAAGAGAATTACCACTAGAAAGCAAGCATGGGCTATCCTGTGGGGACAAATATCCAACATCGACTGTACTTCCTTCCAATTAGGAACCTACAAGCACTATGTTATGGCATTAAAATTGTTAGCTAGTCCAAATGATACATAAACTGAAATTATGGGGAACTTAGTTTTGGTGGTTTTTAATTGTATATCTGGGAAAGTCTGACGCACCTCTCCACAAAGAAGAGTAATAGGGAGCCCTTGTTCTTTAGCATATAAGTGCCAAATGACAAAGCAATAAACAATTTGATGATGTTCCTGAAACTGTATCTACCTGTAAAGCATAAACTCATGGAAGTAGTTCAAGTTCCTGCTACTATGAGGGTGTAAACCCAAGCAAGCTATTTTAAGCTCAGTTCCCAAAGCTTTTACTTGTTTTCAAAAGTTTCACTACTCCATGATTAAATAGCCACCTAATTAATAAACTAGATATCCATCCAAACTCAAAACTCCTTGTTGACTAAGTTCAAGGTTAAGGCAAGCTAAAGCCAGCAAATAATTCAAAGCAGGTGCTTGAACATATTCAACACGACATAACACCATTCTTCTAATACAACTAATTGCACATATCACTCCCCAACAACAGGATTGCCAGAAAGATCAAAACCAAGCACTCCTAAATCCTTCAGCTCCAGAGCCAGATCAACCTGTCAACCAGAGAGATGTTGGGTGTATCAGTTAATAATCTAGAGTAGAACTTGTCAAGAGGAGTAGAACTTGTCAAAAGGAGTAGAACTTGCCAAGTCCAGATCCACCTTAAAGGATCAACTTGATTTTAGTTGCTTGATTTTTGCGTTGAGTTGTAGCTATAAATTGAGAGTGTAATTGTTTGTTTGGTAACATGAATAAAAAATTACAAGCTGTTTCCTTTTCCTCATTCTATCTTCTTCAACCGAGTGTTACAACTCGAAGCTTGTAGCTAACATTTGGTATCAGAGCACCGGGTGTATGCCAAAGTACCTTCGGCTCAACAAGATGTCAATCGTCGAGCACTCGTCGAAGCCAACAACAAAGGAGGGGAGCATAACCTTACACTACCTGATGCTGACGTCTTGCAACTACTCCACTTGGGAGATCAAGATGGAGGTCTTCATGGAGGCTCAAGGCATTTGGGATGCTATTGAACCCTCGGCCGGGGTGGTCATAGAAAAGAAGAAAGACAAGATGGCATTGGCGTGTATTTTTCAAGCTGTCCCCGAGGAGATCCTACTCTAGCTGGCCAAGCACAAAACGACTAAGGAAGCTTGGAAAAGCCTGAAGACAATGTATCTTGGCGCTGATCGGGTCAAGAAGGCAAGAATTCAAACCTTGAAGAGTGAGTTCGAGGTTCTGCGTATGAAGGAAACAGACTCCATCGATGAGTTTGCAGGGAAATTGACGACCCTCGTAAACAAGATTCGTGGATTGGGAGACGAGTTGGAGGACGTCATCATCGTCAAGAAGCTTATCGTCTCCGTCCTAGACAAGTACCTGCAGGTCCTTGCTGTGATCGAGCAGTTTACAGATGTGAAGACCATGCCAGTCGAGGAAGCTATCGGCCGCCTCAAAGCGTACGAAGAACGCATACACGGTCGAGGTGAGAGCAACAACGAACAACTGCTTACTCACGCTGAGGGGCAGGCGCGATTGAAGAAAGGCGACGCTGATTCTCCGTTGAGAAGAAAGGAGCAATATAGCGATGACCGGGGCCGTGGCAAGCCCCGTGACCGTGGTCGCTGGTGCGGCAGGGGTGGCCGTGGTGGACAAATAACGCAACATCAGGAGGGTCATGATGGGACTCGCACCTCAGGCTCCAACTACGACAAATCAAAAATCAAGTGTTTCAATTGTGAAAACTTTGGGTACTTTGCGTCGGAGTGTCGCAATGAGGAGGCGAACCTCGTACGACCACAAGACGAGGAGGCTACATTGCTGCTGGGAGAGACTCAGGAGGAGACGCCTGACCTTGTCATGCTCAATGAAGAGAAGATAGTACGAGACTTGCGTAGTACTGGAGAAGCACAAGCCGACACCGACGTCTGGTACCTTGACAATGACACTAGCAACCACATGACGGGCCATCGAGGAAAGTTCAAGGACCATGATCGAAACATCATCGACCATGTCAAGTTCGACGACGGATCAACCGTGCATATTGAGGGCAAAGGATCAATCCTGCTCCAATACAAGAATGGCGAACAATGACTTCTATCGGAGGTATACTTCATTCCAAGTTTAAGAAATAATATATGAGCCTTGATCAATTAACGGAAGATAGAAGCAAGGTGGAGATTGCCGGCTCCTACTTGAGGATGTTCGATAGGAACGACATTCTGCTGATTAAGGTGAGGAGATCACCTAACTGCTGGTACAAGATAGCTCTTGAAACTTGTAGGCCGATATGTCTAATGGCCAAAGTACAAGACCCAGCCTGGTTGTGGCATGCAAGACTCCGACACTTGAATTATATTGCGCTCAAGATGATGGCAGAGAAGGGCATGGCCACCGGGATGCCGAAGATTTCTCACCCAAATCAGCTCTGTGAATGGTGCCTCATCGCCAAACAAGCACGACTACCATTCCCTCTGCAGGCAAGCTTCAGAGCTGAGAAGATACTGCAACTTATACACGCTGACATTTGTGGCCCGATTACACCCGCTACACTTGCAGGTAATAAGTATTTCTTCTACTTGTTGATGACTCCAGTCGTATGATGTGGGTGTATATGCTCAAAGAAAGGAGAGATGCTTTTAATGATTTCAAGAAATTCAAGTCTCTTGTAGAGAATGAATATGACAGCAATATGAAGATACTAAGAACTGATCGAGGTGGTGAGTTCATGTTCATGAAATTCACAAGCTTCTGTGAAGGCGAAGGCATATAACGGCACCTCACCGCACCATATACGCCACAACAAAATGGTATAGTGAGTGCCAGAATCGTACCGTGATGGCCATGACAAGGAGCTTGCTCAAGAGCATGCATGTTCTTGGAAGCATGTGGGGCGAGGCGATCAGACATGATGTGTACCTGCTCAACCGGTTGCGAACTAAAGCTCTCAGTGTGTTCACGCCGTATGAAGCTTGGATTGGTAAGAAACCGAACCTGGAACACTTAAGAATCTTTGGATGCGTTGTACATATGAAGACTGCATGTCCTCATCACAAGAAACTTGATGACCGAAGTACGCCATTGGTGTACCTTGGCATGGAAGAGGGCTACAAAGAACACCGTCTCTATAATTCTCAACGCAACAAGATGTCACGCCCCGCTCCCGTAGGAGCGATCGTCCTCGCTAAGGCGTGATGCCGCACGAGCCTAGATTGGGCTCGTGCAAGGCGGGTTCCATAACGGAAAGTAGAACCAAACACAAACTATTCAAAGAAGCTCTTTATTGATATTGAAACAAAGGTTACAATGGGGCACAAGGCCAAGATTATAAGTCTCTCAAGCTCACTCATCTCACATTACAAGTCACTCAGCTCTCCCTCATCTCTCAAATACAAGTCTTGAGCCAGCGGATGCTTTGGAAGGCGACGTCCATACATTATGTCCTGTATAAGTCTTGACTCCATGCAGCTGCATGCTTTGATTTGCCAAGGAACTCCATGCCTCAACGCATCCAAGCGAGCTCTGCGCCACGAGATTCTACCTGTGCCTGTACATAAAAACTATATGGGTGTCAGTACACAACTGTACTGGTGGATTGAGATCCTCGCCCACCCATACAAAACCAACATGTTTGATTTACTTTTGTGCAACATAGTCCCCTTTATGATATCTTTCTACTCTTGCCTTAGGATCCATTTTAGGACTGATGCCTTGGCCTATTCTGTCTCTAGGCCATCTCGTTCTTGTAACAACGTTAACTCATACCTTGCTTTAAGACCCTTCTCGTGCCAACAACGTTAACCTATCGAGTCGTGTTTGCCTTACGGCTTAAAATTAGAGACGCAACTATGCGATGAGGCTCCATTTTCGTGTGACCGTGCTACAATCCCTTGCTGAGGACGTGCCTCGCAACTCAATGAGACTCGATCATATCGCCGTCTCGCGGCCCTTTGCTACTAAATCATCAACTGACCAATCCAACTTTGTGAACTAAGTGTCACTCGACCAAGTTTGCCTTGCGGCATCTCCTGACTTAAACTCATGACAACTCAAACCATAACTATGCAACTTATATGCCGACAACATAGGACTCTGCCACATCTTGTGCCGAAGCACGGTATCTTCGTTGCAGCCAAATCTTAGGCCAAACATTGTCTTTTGACCGAGAACGCATTCGACTTGACTCTTGATTCACTTTACCTATACTCGAATCAGTCCAAAGGCATAGCAGATCGCCGCCCATGCCAAGTTATCTATATGAGGTCATTAGCATAACAAGCTATACCTGGACACATAGCTTGCGGTTGGCCGGGACCCTTCCAGCGCAAGGTAGCTAGCCCCCTGGAAGTCCCCGACTAACCCGGTGCTATCGAGTCAGCACAGATATCACCGTGTTTCCTTAGGCCGAAACGGTCCCATGGCCCTGGGTTGCCGTTACAGGAAAACTCTACCTTGTCGACAAGTTGTCCAATGACCATGCAAGACCCTTCACTCAAACTGACGTCTCACACAGTTATTCTACTTTCAGTGTTGTCATCTCTTTCCAAAACCAAGTTCAAGTCTTCTATCCTTGAGACCCCTCAAGGACCCCTCGACGACCCACGGTCGTGAGCATTCTTTCCATGTTAACATATCATTTCTTTCAACTCAATGCCTATTTGATAGTCTTTTCTCCAAAACTTATTAAATCAACCGTGGTTCATGCCTTAAACACTAAGTCCGTGTATCGTGCCTTAGGCCTATCGTGCTCTACGCGACATTATCACCCAACTCATACTCCATACGACTAGCTTTGAAACCGTAGGACTTAGTGGCTATACTCAGCCGTAGAACTCATAGGACCGTGCTTGGAATGTCTTAGTTCGACCACCATCACTTTGCCTGACTTAATCAAGCTTATAACTTAACCCAAGGGGTGAGCAAAGGCTATGTCAAGCCTTGCATCGTGGAAGCGTGTATGCTTTATCGAGCATTTACGCGGGCGATGCTTATGACTTAGGCTAATTCGCAGCTTGTGTCAAAGACCAACTTTTCCTTCTCCCAAGCCATGGGACGAAGGACCGAGTTTCATTTTCAAAGCACACCGTGCACCAACTTTAAGCCGACCGTTGGACCTTTCCATATTCTAACTCAATTCGACCCGTCGGGATTATTTCCTTTAGCTATGTGAATTTGTCTCTTTTATTATCAAGCCTACTTGTGCAAGTTGAAAACATGCAATTATTATGTGAAGGCTAAGATGAGACAAGTTCACCGAAACTACCCCACCTGAGCGAGCGATCGCCTCGACCGAGCGATGTCTTCGAGCAGCCGTTGCAAGGCTAAGTCCGAATGCCGTCGACGTTTCGATTACTCCGATTGACTGAGCGGGACGGGGCACTACACAGATCAATGTGAGCAGGGATATCATGTTTAAGGAATAAAGGAGATGGGGACTGGAACAATAGTGACGGTGCCAAGCTACAAGGCTGGGTAGAACTCTCAGTCGAAGATCCTGTTATCGAGACAGTGATCACTCCACAGAGAGCAGTGGGTAAGGATGTGCACACGTCGAAGGGTACGGGAGACGCAGCAACACCTATAACGGATGTAGCGGCAATGGCGTCAAGGAAGCCTACTACACCATAAGCTGCAGCCTGAACTTCGCGTGGCTCACCCACCGACGGTAGACTCAAGGGAGCCAAGGAGATACTGCTCAATTGCTGACGTATATGCTTAAATTGAGGACACCTCTCTAAATCTAGAGAAGCTATTTTTGTCGGCTGATGAACCAACAAACTTTTAAGATGCTACACTTGAACATGAGTGGCAGAAATCTATGAAGGAGTTGGAAGCCATCGAAAAAAATGGGACTTAGGTGTTTACTGAGTTACCACCCGGGCACAAACCCATCGGTTTAAAATGGGTATACAAGGTGAAGAGAGACAGTGAAGGCAAGATCCTCAAGCATAAAGCTAGACTTATGGCAAAGGGTACGTCCAGTAGCATGGAGTTAATTTTGATGAAGTGTTTGGTCCAGTGGCCAGACTCGATATAGTTTGCTTGATTATCGCCCTCGCAACCCAGCACAGATGGAAGGTTCACCACTTGGACGTAAAACTGTGTTCCTAAACGGTGCCCTCAAAGAGGAGGTATGTAGCTCAACCAGAAGGCTTCATTGTCAAGAACCAGGAGCACAAGGTGTATAGACTGTCCAAGGCTCTCCACGGTTTGCAACAAGAACCACTACTAAAATACAGCAATTTGGCGACGTACTATTAGCGACGGATTGTATCCGTCGGTAAGCGACGGACTAGCGACTACGTTGTGACGGACTACCGTCAGAAAGCAATGGATAATTTTTTATTTTTTGTGTTAAAATCAGTTGCACATCCGTTGCTAATTTGACGAAAATGTAGCGACGGGTTGATCTCCGTGACTAATATGTCGCACAATATGGCGGCAAAATCTGGAAAAAATAGTGCGATAAATTAGCGTCTAACTAGCGACGGACGTTCCGTCGGTAATCTAATGGGTATTTAGCGACTACCTAGCGACGGATATATCCGTCGGTAGCCTATCGCTAAATAATGTAACCTAACTTAGATTGAACCGACGGGGGGGGGGGGGGGGGGGGGGGGGGGGGGAGGGGAGGGGAGAATTTTTCATTCCCTCCAAAAGACTCTCTCTCTTCCCCGCCCTCTTTCTCTCTTTTCGGCGGCGAGCTTTCCCCGACGGGTCTCTCTCTTCGGCGAAGCTCTCTCCGACGGGTCTCTCTCTCTCAGGTATACTCTCTCTCCCTCTCTCTTTGTTTAGCATAACATATATTGGTGGGGGGGTCGGCTGTCGCTGGGTCCGGCGGGGGGGGGGGAGGGGGGAGTGGGGGAAGAGGGGGTTGAGGACGGAGGGTGTAGAAGCATGGAAAATATCAGAATAATGGTCTATGCGGCTCGGAGCAGGAGAACCCCATGCGGCTCATACAGGGGCAGTCCCATGTGGTTCAGAGAGACTCTCAGTCTTATGCGGCTCGGGGCAGGAGAATCCATGCGGCTTACATAGGGACAGTCCCATGCGGTTCAAAGAGTCTCCCAGTCTCATGAGGCTCGGAAGTACATGCGGCTCACAAACGATCAACAAGAGATATACGGCTCGATCAACACCACGTGTCCCCATGGGATCCCTTCACACAGCTGGCCATCAAGTAATGGCCTTATTTAATGCTCTGCCATGATTTGACAGCTGACGGCTCTGACATAAAGTGCCATGATAGTCCTGTCATAATGACAGACTCTTCGGGAACAGAAGAAAATCTCTGATACGATCCGAGATTGCCATGGCAGACTCCCATACGGCTCAATCGAAGAACAGCTTCATGCGGCTGGCAGGAATCATCTTCATGCGGCCCACCATGAAACCATCCCATGCGGCTCGCAAGTACTATACCTATGCGGCTCGCTGAGACGCTGTCTTATGCGGTTCATGGATAACATGCGGCTCTGGCAGGGTCCACCATTAAGACACGTGGCAGAGATTTAATTGCCCCCATGACTTGACAGCTGGTAGCAGGGTGATTATGGGATGCGTGGTATTAAATCAATCAGAGATTTACCAGATCCTAATAACTATATTTAACGTCGTCCTCATAATTAATGAGATCAGGTCATATCATTCATGATCAAGCCAATGGGACACGTGGTGAGAGATCCAAACTTGACACAACCAATCATGAAAATTTAAAGCAATCAGCATTAATCATTCACAGGATTCAATACTATCCACATTAATGGCCCAGATCCTTCACGCTTAAGACTAATGGTTCAGATTGATTAATCATCAGGCCGTCGCTACTTTGAGAATGGGCAATTATCCAAACCCTAATGATGCCCCCACTCTTATAAATAGCAAGGTGCCATCCCCTTGCGAAGAGAGAACAGAGAGCTTCCCCCTAATAATCAGAGAGAAAATACACAGAGAGAGAGAGAGAAGCCAGAAGAGCAACACGAGGAGAGCAAGAAGGGCATTTCTTCGTCAACGCCAAGCATCTCGTCACAGAAGCCAAGGCTACATCCGATCGTCCAAGGAGTAAGGTAGAGCTGCCGTCGCTTTCCCGAGCCTCTACCGTCCCCCCAGAATCAAAATAAACAATTGTACTTAGACTGCTGTACCTAGGTTTTCGTCCCTAGGCTTTCTTTGTACAAGCGAGTTTGTAACGTGAAGTAAAGTCCAGTCCTCCGATAATTGTTCTGCATTTTTATATTTTATGGCAAACACGATGGCGACTCTGCTGGGGACAAACTTCTCCACTGCTGAGGAGTTGGTGACACAGTCAGATGCAGCCAAACTTGGCTCCACGCAACAAAAGATGGTCGTCCGCTTTGACCAACAGGCGTTTGAAGAGATGCTCTCCGAAGGAAGCGCTGGCCCGGTCCAGAAGCGCACCCGCACGACGAAGGCTCGCAAAGAGTGGAGGCCAAAATCATTTGCTCCTCCCCAAGCCCTTGATGGGATACCCTCTGTTGCTCAAGACGGCGAGAAGGACTCTCCTGCGGCCCCACTTCAGACCGTAGACAACTCTGCTGTCCCCAAGTCCGACAGAAAAAACACTATGATGCTGGACTTGCAGGGGCAGAGAGAAACTCTATGCGATCCGAGCTGCATAAGGGTATTAGCCACAGGGAGAAAGCTCATGCGGCTGCATCCGCCAGCCGCATGAAAAAAACTCATACGGCCACATCTGTCGGCCGCATAGTTTATGCGGCTACAGTTGCCGACCGCATGGATGAGACTCATGCGGTCACTGAAGTCAATCGCTTGTAGAAAACCAATGCGGCCACAGTTGCCAACCGTATGCGGCCAGCCTGCACGGTCGTGACTCCCAGTCGTATAAGAAAACTCATCCGACAGCAGAAGACAACCGCATGCAGACAGCCTGCGCAGTTTCCAATCCTAGCTGCATAGCGTCCGTTCCACGCTCCTCTCGATCAGTCTTCGACCGTCTCTCATACGGTCCTGACCCTGATGGTTCTCTGGATGATAAGCCAGACTCTGTGGTATTCAACTTAGACTGTGGTATTCAACTTAGACTCTTCCTATTACGCACCCGTAAGTGCTAAAAAGAAGAAGTCTAGGGCAGCACGGGCTCATCAAGCCGAGTCAGCTGCCCCAACCTCTGACTATTGGGGCGTCCCGTTGACTATCACGCGGGCCTCTGATGGGAAGTTGTATAGAACCGCTCGAGTCCAGCCCCCGACAACAAAAGGACAAAGTGGTTCCTCTGACCTGCGTGAGGCGATCCTCCACAAGCGTAAGGAAAGAGAAGGGGCTTCGGTGTGCAAAGAGTCCTCGCTTGGACGTCACTGCACCCAAATCATCGTCAACTGCTGTTGCAACAACGCGGCAGTGACGGAAGACCGGCCGTCAGTCTTCCAAAGACTACAGCATCCGAGCTCAGAGGACGAGGCACCTCCTGTTGTCTCCTGCAATTCCACTCAGAAAGTCCTTGCCGAGGGGAGAGGGAAGAAGACAAGCATCTCCAGCCCTAAGATATCAACCACTACAGCTAAGAAACTGTCATCTAAACGGTTGTCCTCCACCGGAGTATTCAACACACCCGTTCAAAGACGAAATCTGCTGCAATAGGAAATTCATCATCCACATCGTTGGGGGTCATAGGAACTGGGGGTAGCACTCCTCCGAACATCCACAACAGTCCAATGTTTCAAGGAGACGAGCCCGGGGAAACAACTCTCCCATCAGGTACAACAGACGCTGATGTCCCCGAGGACATCCATGACTCTCAAGACGAAGCAAGCTCTGAGGCTGGGGGTACTGTTCCCTCTGAGTCCGAACCCGAAGAGAACATTCCCACCTACCCCGATGACTTCTCGGTGTATGGGTATGACTCGGAGGGCACATCCTCCACCGTTCCTTCCATCACTCCTCATGTAAGGACGGTGTTCATGACGGACATCAATCAAGGTGGTTCCAGTGATCGCCAACGCATCGACAATTTGGAGGCCATACTGCACGCCTTGGTCAAGTTGTAGACGAGATCAAAGCGGCTCTTCCTACTCTGCAGGGAGTGACACCTGGCCAAACAAGCACGGGTCCCGCAATCAATGTAGATTCAAATTCAGTGGCACCGAACCCGGGCAATAATCCTCCCAAAATAATGGCCCCTACTACGACAGATGAGGCCCGAGAAGTAAGAAGAGAGGTTCAGGAGCTCCGAGCCATGTTCCACGCTCGAGAAAACTCTCAAGATCTCAGAATACGGTAACCATATCCTGCTGAATGGAGGGATGTTCCATTCCTACCAAGATATAAGCCGTTCAATATCAACCCATATGATGGCAAGACCTCAGCAATTCGGTACATCACTTACTTCGAGGTCACCACCGACCATCTGCCCCATGATGACGCTATCCTCACACGACTATTCATTGGGGCATTGGAAGGAGTCGCCTTCGACTGGTACCGCAACCAGCCAGACAACTGTATCCACTCCTTCGCTGGCTTCAAGCGCTTGTTCTTGGAGAGATTCTATGAGGTAGGACAGGACGTCACGATGTCTACCCTCATGGACGTCGTCCAAGGAGAGAAAGAGCTGACGAGGAATTATATTGAGCGGTTTTATCAAACCGCAATGAAGCTACCGTCTGGTAATCCGGATTCTTCCTTGATTGAAATTTGCCAAAAGAGATTGCTCCCAACAATTAGTCTCTGGATGGGCGAGAGTCAATTCAAGGACTGGAAGGCATTTATCATCAGTGCCACAAGTGCCGAAGAATGGTTGAGAAAGGCTCGCCAACTGGGGTTGCACATTTCGGAGGGGAGAAAACAAGGGCAAGCATCCCAACCCAACAACGACAATGGGAGTAGCCCCTCCAACAATCGGGACAACAGAGGCAAGCAGGCGATGGTGGACGATACAGTCCAGAAGCCTGAGTCACAGCCAGCAGACAAACAATGGCCTCAAATCACTTATTCTTTCGAAGACGGCTACGTCAAGCCTATCTTGGACATGCTCATACAAGGAGATAGAATTCAGCTTCCTCCACCAAGACGGGAACCTCGGCCAGCAGATCTGGAGAACCCAAAGTTCTGTCATTACCACCGCTACGTCCACCATGCTACACATGACTGCTACCAACTGAAGCGATACATCCAAAACCTCATCGATTCAAACTCTGGCTATCGATTTTGAGGAGGTAACCGTAGCAGCCAACATGGTGTCCGTACAATTCGGCAGCTTCCCTCCAACGGAGACTCAAGACGGTATCATATCCATCCCTCTGGCGATGATGGAAATTGCTAATCTTCTGCCTACTCGTGATCAAGCTGCTGGTCTAGTACCCCTCACCACATCACGAGAAGAAATCATGTGGGTCCATCCGGACCTGGTCCACGAGGTGACTCAGTCCACGCCGTCTCCCATTCACAAGAAGAGAAGTGGAAAAGTCAGATCCTGCCGTACCATCTCGGCAGATGTAGAAGAAGTCACGGCCGTCGTTAACTCGATCTGGAGCACAATCCCAACCGGTGGCTGAGAACTCGACTGATGATCATCCTCCAGCTACCACTGACGCTCCAGGGCCCCCTCAGCCTCCGACGACCGACAAGCCTAGGCCGAAGGAGACTCGCTTCGACAAACTCCCTCCGGAAAGAGACACCTCAGGGGCTGGAGAGGCCTTACAACTCGATATACTAGCGCAATTGGCCAATACACCGGCCAGATTGTCCTTATATGAACTCCTGAAGCTCTCGAAGGATGTCGTGCAGCCTTGAGCGACGCACTCCAAAATGCCGACGCATACTTGGCTCAGGTCAACCTCACGGGAGATAATCAACCTACAGATCTCTAAGACAGTGCGTATACGGGAGCGATACCCAATATCATCTTTTCTCTGCAGGACATGCTCATCAAAACCAACCTGCACGATCGCCCGTTATACTACACCGGATACATCGGCGACGTAAAAGTGGACCGGATGCACATTGATCCTGGGTCGTCCATAAGCATCATTCCGAAGGGTCTGCTACATCATCTTCGTATTCCGATGCATCGCCTGACGCCTACAAGCACTGCCATCAGCGGTTTTAATTCGGGCAGGAGCTACCCAATTGGAAAGATTCGCCTAAAGTATCAGATTGGCGATCTCCAATCAGAAGTCACCTGCTACGTCATAGATGCCGACACTTCTTACAACATCCTCCTAGGGCGCCCTTGGATACACGATTACATGATCGTGCCATCCATGCTGCACCAATGCTTCAAATATGTCGATAAGCATGGCTTCGTAAGGACAGAATTTGCCGATATCGATCCCTTCAAGGGAGTCGAATCTTATTACTCAGACTCCTGCCTGTACGAAAAATCAAAGAAGCACCTGGGTGAAGAAGATGTGCAAGCTCATGCCAAGACAGCCACAGGATCAGAGGAAACTCTGACGATCCACCTCCAGGCTTGCAAGCCAGGCAAGTCCGCACCCCTTACGGCCACTTTGCGTAAGGACGCGATCAGTCTCTCGGCACAAGAAGAACAGATGATAATCCGACTGCCAAGGTTGGGCCAAGTGCCGAGACCTACAACGGGGCCACTAACAATCAGGCTGCCAAAAATCGGTCAGCCGCAAAAGGAGAAGCTCAATCCCTCAGACAAGCCAATGACGATACGTCTTTCCAAGAAGAGTCGTCACCCTGATGCAAGGCCTGGGACTTCTAGCGAACCAACCACTCCCCGCCCAGCATCGAGTACCAAGCTGGGGGTTGCTAGTCTGCCGACAACTCCACGTTCTGCTCCACCAGTTGAACCTCTGAAGATCAAGTTGACCAGGTCGTCCTCTCAGTCTTTATTTATACAGGAGGGTCGCCGAAGAAGAACCAGAGCTAGCCAAGTATGTGGCTGCCCATACTGATGTTCCCTCCGCGGATGATGTAATCCCCCTAGAAAAGATACCTTATTTCATCAATAAAGGGCTATCTTTGAACTACATCGAGCTTAATAAGCTTTGTACAATGTACGCTATGGAACATGGTATAGGCACCCACCTACATACACAGGTGACAAATGTGTACACCACAATCCAGCTTATTCCAGCAGAAGACGCGTACCGCATAACCGAGGGAGGAGATCATCCGATCATCTTCGGATGGAAAGACGATCTGCGTCCCTTCACCATAAAAGAAGTCGATCTTGGGTCAGATGCAGGGAGACTGCCTCTGTATCTTTATAGTCCCCAGGCCAAATATCTTATGCAAAAACAGGGATATGATCTGGAGACTACACCAGGCTTGAACTACGGCACCGGACGACGACTACCTTTGAAGCCTCCAGTCCCGGCTGGCAAGCCACGGGACTACTATAACAAAACTCGATGTGGACTAGGGTATGTAACTCCCAAGACAACACCTGAGAGTTCGGATGAAGAGTGTGACTGGCAGTCACATTCAACCGGATCACCAACCTCCGACTCGGATACCAGCATCGGAGACATATTTAGACAAGTCCTGTCAGTCAATATGGCATTCGTCGACGCTTACGAAGAAGACGAAGACATTCCTGAAATCCTCGAACTAGAGCCGTGGGCCCAACAGCTGGATGCACAATGGGAAAAGTGGTTCGAGCAGAGAGAACCTCCTACCGAAGACGAGGTTACGCAGGTCGACCTCGGCAGCGAATCCTCTCCAAAGCCAATCTTTGTCAGTAAAAGCTTAACAGACGAAGAGCGAGAATCGCTGCTGGAACTTATCAGAGAATATACTGATGTATTCGCATGGAGTTATGAAGACATGCCAGGGTTAGATCCCGATATTGCTCTTTACAAGCTCAACATACGGCCAGATGCAAAGCCAGTCAAGCAGCAACAACGACGCTTCCGCCCAGGTGTCATGGATGCGATCAAAGCCGAAGTCAACAACTAATAGCCAGCGGCTTCATTCGTGAGGAGCAACATCCTGACTGGGTCGCCAACATAGTTCCGGTCCTCAAGAAGAATGAAAAAATCTGAATCTGCATCGACTTCCGCAATCTGAATGAGGCATGCCCGAAAGACGAATTCCCCCTCCCTATCACAGATATCATGATTGACAACACATGCGGCTTCGAACGTATGTCGTTCATGGATGGATTATCGGGGTACAACCAAATCAAGATGTCTCCTGACGACGAAAAGCACACATCATTCCGAACACCGATTGGCACATACTGTTACACAGTTATGCCTTTCGATTTAAAGAATGCTGGCACCACGTATCAACGAGCCATGAGTATCATCTTCAGATAACACCTGCGCAAGACGGTGGAATGCTATGTCGATGACATTGCCGTCAAAAGTCGCTGTAAGGGAGATCATTTGTAGGACCTGAGGACGGTATTCGACCTGATGCGAGCCCACAATCTGAAAATAAACCCTACAAAATCTTTCTTGGGCGTATCCAGCAGAAAGTTCTTGGGATTCATTATCACCGCTCAGGGCATTCATGTAGACCCTGAGAAAACGATGGCAATCATGAAGATGGGTCCCCCGAGAAATCTCCGCGAACTCAGAGGCCTCCAAGGGAGGCTAGCTTACATCAGGAGGTTCATTTCTAACCTCTCCGGGCGATGCCGACCATTCACGCACCTCATGAAGAAAGGAGTCTCATTCGTATGGGACGAGGAATGTCAGCGTGCCTTCGACAGCATCAAAGAATATTTGTCAAATCCTCCAGTCTTGGTGGCCCCGGTTGCTGGAAAACCATTCCTGCTCTACGTACGAGCAATGGAACACTCTCTTGGTGCCCTGTTGGCACAAAACAACGATGCGGGTCACGAACAAGCCATATACTACCTCAGCCGAATGATGGTTGGACCGGAGCACCGATATACTGCGGTAGAGAAGGAATGCCTCGCCTTGGTGTTCGCTATTCAGAAGACGCGGCATTATGTCACAGGGCAAACCATACATATGATCTCACAAGTCAACCCTCTCAGAGTCCTCATGACTAAACCAGGGGTACTCAGTTCACGCCTCGCTACATTGGCGATATTGTTGTCCCCTTATCATATGGTCTTTGTTCCACAAAAGGCTGCTAAAGGTCAAGCTCTGGCAGACTTTTTAGCAGCCCATCCAGGCTCGAAGTCGTCCAAGATATACGAAGAAATACCAGATGAGGTCGCTGACTCACATGTAACTTCTTACGATGATATATGGCGAATGTTCTTTGATGGCGCTTCAAGAACAGGACCCAAGGGCAACATCGTCGTTGGAGTCGGAGTGGTATTGATTTCCCCTACCGGGCTGGTGATCAATCGCACCTACTCTCTCACGGAACCCTGCTCTAACAATGTGGCCGAGTACAACGCGTTAGTCATCGGTCTACAACTCACAAAAGAGCTGGGGGTAGAATATCTTGAAGCATACGGCGATTCACAATTAATCGTCAATCAGATTCGGGGGTCATACGAAGTCCGTCATGAAGACATGATCCCCTATCACCAAATAGCGATCAACATCATCTCATCATTCGAAGGATTCTTCATCGAGCACGTCCCCAGACTCCAAAATATCGAAGCCGATGTCCTAGCGGGCCTTGCCGCTTCCTTAGCAGTGCCGAACCACGCTCATCATTCGGTTGACGTGATAGGCCACGAACTGGTCTGCCCCAAGAACAACGTTCAATTCGTGGCGAGCTATTCCGTCCAGACGGTCGATGAAGCACCAGACTGGAGACAGCCGTTCATCGACTTAGTCGTCTACGACGTCCTTCCAGAGAATCCAAAGGAAGCCACCTCCATCAGACGGTGTTCTCTCAGATTCTTCTACGATACAGAGACGAAAATGCTGTATCGACGATCCTACGATGGGTTGTTGCTCCGGTGCTTGTCAAACGCAGAAGCCAAAGAAGCCGTACGGGAAGCTCATGACGGTGTCTGTGGGGCCCATTAGCTTGGCCCAAAATTGCAAGACCGCCTTCGCCGAATGGGCTACTACTGGCCCACGATGGTGGCCGATACGATAGACTATGCCAGGAAATATAAAGCTTGCCAAGTCCACGCAGACTTCATTCACCAACCATCAAAATTTCTACATCCGACAGTGGCGTCCTGGCCATTTGAAGCATGGAGAATGAATATCATCGATCCAATTGCTCCGCCTTCCTCCCGAGGACACCGGTTCATACTAGCCATTACAGATTATTTCTCCAAATGGGCGGAAGCTGTCCCGCTTGCAGAAGTAAAGACGTCAAACGTGATCAGCTTCCTAAAGCATTACGTCATATATCGCTTTGGACTGCCACGAAGGATCATACACGACAATGGTCCGCAGTTTGCAAGCCACGTCTTCTACCGTTTCTGTGATAAGCACCGCATTCAGAACATTGCTTCAACGCCATATAATCCGGCAGCAAACGGGTTGGCCGAAGCATTCAACAAAATAATCATCAAGCTGCTCAAGAAGTTCGTATCATCCAACAAACGCGACTGGAACGAGAAGCTTGGCGAATGCTTATGGGCGTATCGCACCACAGTCCGAACAGCCACCGAAAATACACCATTTTCCCTGGTGTACGGAAGTGAGGCAGTCCTCCCATTAGAGACTCAGATCCCCTCACTCCGCGTCGCCCTCACGCATCAGTTAACAACGGACGAAAGCCACTGTCGTCGGCTACAGGAGTTGGAGGCCCTAGACGAGAAAAGTCTGTTAGCTCAACAGCGAATCGAACTATATCAGGCCAGAATCTCCGGAGCTTTCAACAAGAAGGTCAAGGTCAGAACATTCCAAGTAGGCGATCTCGTTCTAGCGGTTCGGAGGCCGATGGTTATGACGCATAAAACTGCCGATAAATTTCAACCAAAATGGGAAGGCCCATTCATCATCGAGGCCGTATTCTCCAACGGCACCTACCGCCTCGCAAAACAAAATGGAGACTTGCTCATGTTACCCGTCAACGACAAGTTTCTGAAGAAGTATTATGTCTGAAACAAAATCCTTAAGACATCTCAGAGTGTCGAGCCATGTACCTTCCTGTACCACTAAACTTACATTCTGGTTCCATGCATTCGAGTCACGTGCCTGCTGGTACCTCTGAACACATTCCCCATATTTTACAAACATCCGAGTCACGTGCCTGCTGGTACCTCTGAACTCATTCCTCGCATTTTCCAGATCAACAAGTCACGTACCCGCTCGTACCGCTGAACTCACTCTCACCACTCTCTAGATTCTCGAGTCATGTACCCTCTCGTGCCACTGAACTCACATCCACAACATCCAAGATTATCGAGTCATGTGCCCGCTGGTACCACTGAACTCACACTTTCACAATATCGAGTCATGTACCCGCTGGTGCCCCTGAACTCACATCCCGGTCACTCTTTCAGATAGTAAGTCATGTATGATCATACCTCTGAACTTTCTTCTTGTAAGAGATCCTCCCTCATGATCCACTACCCGCACTCCCAGTGCACAAAAAGGGTAATCGATCCACAAATTACTGAAACGGCCATGTCCTCATTACCTCTGAGTCGTTTTCACTTCCACCAAAAACAAACCGCCCCCTCGTATAGAACTTCCACGTCCTCCTACCTCTGAGTCGTTCTATGTACCCCTGCTTCATTGAGTCCACTCCTGCCATGTCCTCATTACCTCTGAGTGGGAAGGCTCCGTCGAAGAAACCTTCATGCTTGCCATATCCCCATTACCTCTGAGTAAGTATGTCGGTTCCCTATCAACCTATTATCTGTACCCACAACCGGAGTACGACAAGAATAATAGGTCCACAAATGTCCTCTGTTGACCACAAATATCCTCTGTTGACCACAAACGTCCTCTGTTGACCACAAATGTCCTCTGTTGACCACAAATGTCCTCAGTCGACCACAGATGTTGTACTGGATCTCCAGTACACGCCCATTCCTTTCCTATCATGACTGAGAGCCCCGTTGCTCCTTGGCGTTCTCCTGAATACCAAAAACTTCTATAGTTGTCTTATCGCGAAGTTGTTCTAGGTATTCCTCTCCAAAACTTGTTACTCGTACCTAAAACCAAGGTACGCCCAGGGTGACAGGTCCATAAATAATCCCCCAGCAGGTCCAAATCCACGAACACGACAAGTACAAAAAAAAGAAGATGAGTTGAAGCATGCTCATTTATTCAAAATTCAAAGTGCTACATCATTTGGGATCCTCCCCCAAAAGGCGGCGTTAATTCAAAAAAACGAATCAAGGGCATTTAATGCAGAAGATTTGCACACGTGGTTGGGACACATGGCAACAAGTCTATACGGCATAACAGCTCATGCGGCCAGATAAATCCATGCGGCTGAACCATCTATGCGGTTAGCAAAGGCCATGCTTCTTATTCAAAGTATTTCAATTTTGCAAATTGAAAACTTTGAAGGGGGTCTTGTAGAAGCATGAAAAATATCAGAATGATGGTCTATGCGGCTCGAAGCAAGAGAACCCCATGCGGCTCATACAGGGGCAGTCCCATGCGGTTCAGAGAGACTCTCAGTCTCATGCGGCTCGGGACAGGAGAATCCATGCGGCTTACATAGGGACAGTCCCATGCGGTTCAAAGAGTCTCCAAACCTCATGCGGCTCGGAAGTACATGCGGCTGACAAACGATCAACAGAGATATGCAGCTCGATCAACACCACGTGTCCCCATGGGATCCCTTCACACAGCTGGCCATCAAGTAATGGCCTTATTTAATGCTCTGCCATGATTTGACAGCTGACGGCTCTGACATAAAGTGCCATGATAGTCCTGTCATAATGACAGACTCTTCAGGAACAGAAGAAAATCTCTGATACGATCCGAGATTGCCATATGGCAGACTCCCATGCGGCTCAATCGAAGAACAGCTTCATGCGGCTGGCAGAAATCATCTTCCTGCGACCCACCATGAAACCATCCCATGCGGCTCGCAAGTACTATACCTATGCGGCTCACTGAGACGTTGTCTTATACGGTTCATGGATATCATGCGGCTCTGGCAGGGTCCACCATTAAGACACGTAGCAGAGATTCAATTGCCCCCATGACTTGACAGCTGATAGCAGGGTGATTATGGGATGCGTGGTATTAAATCAATCAGAGATTTACCAGATCCCAATAACTATATTTAACGTTATCCTCATAATTAATGAGATCAGGTCATATCATTCATGATCAAGCCAATGGGACATGTGGTGAGAGATCCAAACTTGACACAACTAATCATGAAAATTTAAAGCAATCAGCATTAATTATTTACAGGATTCAATACTATCCACATTAATGGCCCAGATCCTTCACGCTTAAGACTAATGGTTCAGATTGATTAATCATCAGGCCGCCGCCACTTTGAGAATGGGCAATTATCCAAACCCTAATGATACCCCCACTCTTATAAATAGCAAGATGCCATCCCCTTGCGAAGAGAGAGACAGAGAGCTTCCTCCCTAATAATCAGAGAGAAAATACACAAAGAGAGAGAGAGAGAGAAGCCAGAAGAGCAACACGAGGAGAGCAAGAAGGGCATTTCTTCGTCAACGCCAAGCATCTCGTCACAGGAGCCAAGGCTACATTCGATCGTCCAAGGAGTAAGACAGAGCTGCCGTCGCTTTCCCGAGCCTCTACCGTCATCCCCCAGAATCAAAAATAAATAATTGTACCTAGACTGCTGTACCTAGGTTTTCGTCCCTAGGCTTTCTTTGTACAAGTGAGTTTGTAACGTGAAGTAAAAGTCCAGTCCTCCGATAATTGTTCTGCTCTTTTATATTTTATGACAAACAGAGGGCAGGGTAGGGTTTAGGGTTTCGGGGTAGGGGTAGGGTTTCGGGTGGGGGGGTCGGCTATCGCGGGGGCCGGCGGTAAGGGGAAGGGAGGGGGCGGGGGTGGATGGTGTTGGGTGCGAGGCGGGGGAATAGGATAGGGTTTAGGGTTTGCTGTCGGAGGGGTGAGGGGGAGGGGGGTGGGTGTTTGCTGTCGGTGGGGGATGGGGTGGGGTGGGGGTTTGTTGTCGGGGGTGGGCTGTCGGGGTGGTGGTGGGGGATGGGGGGTTTGCAGTCCGGCGGGATAGGGAAGGGGGTGGGGGGTATCGATGGTTTCGGATCGGACCATTTCTATGAGTATCGGTGGTTTCGAATCGAAGTATCAGATCGGGGGAGGGATATAGGTGGTTTCGGATCGGACCAATCCTTTGAGTATCGGATCGGGGGAGGGGGGTATCGGAATCGGTATCGGACCATTCCTATCATTATCGGATCGGGGGTATCGGTAATATCGGTGGTTTCGGATCGGAGTATCAAATTTTTTTGTATCGAAAAACAAATAGCTATTAATAAATTATTAATATTAATAATTTATTAAATTATCGGCCGTTATCGATACCGATCGGAGTATCAGACTATTCTTCTGTGGATGGTTTAAAGTATCGGCCGATACCGATCCGATACTGCCGATACAGGTACAGTTTGGCATGTCCCACTCCGATACTGAACGATACTCGATACTGACCGATATCGATCCGATACTGATACAGTTTGGCATGTCCCGGTATCGGTATCAGACTATCCCTATGAGTATCGGCATCGGGGGTATCTGTAATATCGGTAGTTTCGGATCGGAGTATCGGATTTTTTGGTATCGAAAAACAA
The DNA here is from genome assembly GCA_029216955.1 of Iris pallida. Lineage (NCBI taxonomy): Eukaryota > Viridiplantae > Streptophyta > Magnoliopsida > Asparagales > Iridaceae > Iris > Iris pallida. The sequence goes on along the minus strand of JANAVB010034865.1, from coordinate 20,250 downwards.
ATAGCTATTAATAAATTATTAATATTAATAATTTATTAAAGTATCGGCCGATATCGATACCGATCGGAGTATCGGACTATTCTTATGAGGATGTTTTAAAGTATCGGCCGATACCGAACCGATACTGCCGATACCGGTACAGTTTCATGTCCCGCTCCGATACTGACCGATACCCGATACTGACCGATAATGATCCGATACTATCCGATACCGATACAGTTTGGCATGTCCCGGTATCGGTATCAGACTATCCCTATGAGTATCGGCATTGGGGTTATCGTTAATATCGGTGGTTTCGGATCGGAGTATCGAATATTTTGGTATTAAAAAAACAAATAACTATTAATAAATTATTAATATTAATAATTTATTAAAGTATCGGCCGATACCGATACCGTTCGGAGTATCGGACTATTCTTATGAGGATTGTTTAAAGTATCGGGCTATTCTTATGTTTAGTTTGTCTTACGATACAGATTTTCACATCCAAATCGAGGATGAATCGTTACTTTGTTGATCGTACATGGATGTACAAACGACAACACGAGAGCAGAATTGGTGTGAGTGACGATTTTCAGGCAGGCGTAGAAGTATTTCTTAAGTATGCCATGTGCAAAGCTCAGTACATGGACGGTAACAAAATCAAGTGTCCATGTGCAAATTGTCATAATAGACGTTACGAAGAAGTGGTGACTGTGAGAGATCATTTGACCCGTAAGGGTTTCGTACATGATTACGGCCTGTGGTCATCGCAAGGTGAATTATATTCGTAAAGACAGGCTGCGGAAGCTGCTACTTATGCTTTTGATGATAATGCTGCAATGGATGTCCTCGAAGACGACGGATGCTCTGTTGATTATGGAGACTTGCAGAACCCTGCACGATATATGGTGCGGCATGGCCTAATTTTGATCCGGAGGATCCTAATCCTGAGGCAAAGGAGTTCTATGATATGTTTCAAGATGCAGATACTCCTCTATATTCTGGTTGTGAGACTCATTCCGTACTGTCAGTGACGATGCGGTTACTGAACATAAAGTCTAATTTTAACTTGCCATAAGCTTGCTATGATCGGATCACACAACTAATCAAGGAGGTGTTATCGAAGGTATCAAAGAGCTCCCAAAAAACTCCTATAAGTCAAAGATGATGGTCCGACAACTGGGACTGGGGTACAAGAAGATAGTATCGCAACGGATACATGTTGTACTACAAAGAGAATTGCGTATCAGAAAGTTGCAGCTTCTGTAATATGGATTATTACAAGCCAGTACAGAGAAAAGGAAAGTCAACTAGAAAACGACGTCCTTACAAGTATATGTATTACTTGTCGATCACAAAGCGCTTGCAGAGGATGTATATGTCTTTGAATACAGCGGAACACATGACGTGGCACAGCAAAGAATGCATAAAGGACGAAGGAGAATTGTCACATCCTTCGGATGGAGAGACGTGGAAACATTTTAATTTGTGTCATCCAAATTTTGCTGCAGAGCCTAGAAATGTAGGCCTTGCGCTATGTTCTGATGGCTTCGCCCCTTTCGGACAGTCGGGATCTCAATATTCATGTTGGCCGGTCATTCTTACCCCTTACAATCTGCCACCATGGATGTGTATGAATACTCCTTATACGTTCTTGACAGCTATCATACCCGGTCCCAAATATCTGACGAAGAACATTGATATATATTTACAGCCATTGGTGGATGAGCTGAAACAGCTGTGGGAGATCGGCGTCACGATGTATGATATTTCAGGAAACATAACTTTCAGATAAGAGCTTCACTCATGTGTACAATCAATGATTTTCTAGCATACGATATGCTGTCGGGATGGAGTACGCATGGCAACATGTCTTGTCCGATATGCATGGAAAATAGTAAGGCGTTCCGCCTTAGGCGTGGAGAAAAAACTTTTTTCTTTGACTGTCACCGTCAATTTCTGCCCGTGAGCCATCATTGGCGAAAGAACAAGGACGCATTCAGATCTGAAAAACAAGAATTTCCTGATCCTCCTACCAGATTGTCGGGATACGATATTTGGAAAGTTGTAAAGGAATTGTCTACCGCAATGGAAGATCCATCGAACAATCGTGTCGAGGGGTTCGGACAAAGCCATAACTGGACCAAACAGAGTATTTTCTGGGACTTGCCTTATTGGAAAGATAATCTTATAGGGCATAATCTTGATGTCATGCATATCGAAAAGAATGTGTTCGATAATGTCTTCAATACCGTCATGGATATTAAAGCAAAGATGAAGGACAATCCAAAAGCAAGACAAGACATGGCTGAGATATGAAAACGTCATGATCTAAACTTGATAGAAATGAGAGCTGGTGGACAATTAACTAAGCCTATAGCACCATATACATTGAGCAAGGAAGATAGATTAATAATCTGCAAGTGGATATCTACTTTAAGATTTTTCGACGGCTATGTGTCGAATTTGTCTAGATGGGTTGATCTCAATGAACGCAAAATAACAGGAATGAGGAGTCATGACTGCCATGTGTTTATGGAAAGATTACAGTCCGTTGCTTTGAGATAGTTGTTGCCTTCTGCTGTATGGGTTCCGTTGGTCGAGCTATCTACATTCTTCAGGGATATCTGTTCAACTAAGCTGACGGTACAACATATGGTACAACTTGAGAAGAAGATTGTCTTAACAATTTGCAAGTTAGAGAAAATATTTCTACCGGGCTTTTTTGACAGCATGGAGCATCTACCGATTTATCTACCATACGAAGCCCTTGTCGGTGCATTTGTTCATTATCGATGGATGTACCCCTTTGAAAGGTAAATAAAAATCGATATAATTTAAGTAAAATTTTATAATTCGTGGTCAATTCTCAAGATAATTTGTCTTTCTAGGTAATTACATCATCTAAAGGAGAAAGTTGGCAACAAGGCTCATATAGAGGCTTCGATATGCGAAGCATATCTTATCGAGGAGGTGTCAAACTTCTGCTCCATTTATTTCGATACTCATGTCGAGACAAATCAAAATAGACCTCAAAGGAATGACGAAGACGTTGAGGATAGATGTATATTCATTTTAAGGGGCAAGCCTATTGGGGCTAGTAAGAAACGGTGGTTGACTGAAGATGAGTATGATGTCGCGCAACGATATGTATTGTTAAATTATGATATACAAGAAGTGAGAGATTTGGGGAAGTAAGTGACTACACCTCGTTATAATCTCTAATTTGGTGAAGTAAGTGACTACACTTATTTTATTCTCTCTAACAGTGTATCTAGAGATGAAGTCAAAATAAGGACACCCGATATTACCGATGAAGGACTTCAAAGAGAGGTTGATTGTACCTTTCCGACCTGGTTTCAAAAATATGTAAGTAACTGTGATAATATGTTATGCGGCTACCATTAAAATATATCCAAGTAAAATATTTAAATTATCATTATTTTTTACAGGTTTTATTGCCTGAAACAATACTCACTAATGAAAGCATTCGTTATTTGGCATTAGGACCGAAGAAGCATGCGAAGATTTGGCCAGGCTATGTCGTTAATGGCTTCAAGTTTAAGGCAACTCAGTATGCTATAAATGTCGAATTTGTCAATGACAACTTCAGTATTAAGGATTCTGGTGTTTGCATAAGAGGCACCATCTATGACGACGATCCGGACTTTGACTATTATGGAGTGCTTCGGAATATTGTAGATTTACAATATACTGCCCCATATGATATGCATATTGTGATGTTCAAATGTCAGTGGTTCGGTACGACACCAAATATCGATTGGAGAATCGATAAACAATTTGGATTCGTCGATATAAATCATCGCAGGAGGTATAGAGGGTCCGACACGTTTACGATAGCAAGTCAGGCTGTTCAAGTCTACTATACAAGCCACCCAAGACGTCGTAGAGATCGATTTGACTGGTAGGCAGTATGCAAGATTAAATCTAGAAATACATTCAACGTTGGAGACCTAGCATACCAAGAGGACGAGATCGAAAATCCCCAATACTTGAGACAACAGTCGGATACCATGGATGTTGAATTAGAGGTTGATATACCTCCTGCTGAGGAAAATAGAGGGGAGGAAGAGGTTGATATACAAAACTTAGATGTCAACCAGGGGAAAAAGAGGCATCTTGTCCCAAGTATTGAGACTGAAGAAGAAGAAGAAGAACTTGATGAGGATGAGGATGAGGATATAGATGAAGTCGATGATGAGGATGAGGATGATGATGAGAATGAAGACGAGGCCGAGGACGAGGACGATGACGATGATTAAATATCGGTATATTTCAGTTCATTTTTTTGTCGAGGCCGAGGACGAGGACGAGTTTAAATTAAACTTCTGTATTCTTATTTCAGTTCATGTTTTTGTCGTTCGATCTACTTATTGTATGATTTTTTTTGCAGATGGCACTCCTAGTCCTACTCCTCTGGCCGACACTCATCGCCCTGATGCTGGTATATATATTTTAGTTTAGTTTTATATTCATTTATACTTCTATATTATTAATTATGTTTATGTGTTCTATTTACATGGCATGGTTGCGGGCACTCGTGCTGGTGGTGCTGGCCGTGGTCGTGGTCGTGGTGGTGGTGGTAGTGGTAGTGGTGGTGGTGGTGGTGGTCGTGGGCGTGGGCGTGGTGGTAGCGGTCATGGTCGCCAAACGTATTCCCCGGATGTGACCTCCGATCCCGACCTGGAGATCCTGGGCACAAACTCTTCCCGCCGTCAATCTACCTTGGTGATACCGTCATCTTCGTCGAGGCCTACGACTCCATCCGCTAGCGGATCCGTTCTGCCACCGGATGCACCAGCAGATGCATCAGCAGATGCAGCAGCGGACCCAGCAGTTACTGTACGGTGGGCCCCGGAGTACCTCCAGATTCAGTTTCATCCTGTTATCGGAAAGTAAATGCGCGGACCCTCGGATCCTTCGACGCCACCAGAGAGGCCGATGGGCGAGTTCCGACGAGAGATATGGCCCGCGGGTGAATCGTAAGTAAATTTAAGTTAATTTATTAAATTTCTTTCATTTATTCAAGTCAATAATCCAGTCGTTGCTTCTTTATATATTTTTCCCGTGGGATGTTGCCCGAAATTTAGGGTACATTATCCGGGAAAACTACCATGGCCCCTACCTCAATTTTTCTGAGGTGCCTCAGGACATGCAGTACGTCTGGCTCAACGAGATGAGGGTATATTTTTTTGGTTAACTATTAATTATTCTTTAATTCATTAATTTTTTAATTATGTGATATTTGAATTTGTGTGTCAGAGGACGTTCTGGTGGCCCCCCTATCGGGAGGAGACGATCCGCAGGACCTACAAAGTCGTCGTCGGGAAGAAGATATGGGATACGGTGTACGACCTTCGTACGGCGCATACGAAGAAGGACTGGATCCGGGCGGAGTACTATGAGGAGATGTTGGAGAAGATGGATACTCCTCAATACAAGGAAAAATCAGAGAAAGCCAAGGCGAATAGACAGGTCACGGGTCTGCATACGGGGGGATCAAGGCCCCACGCACGGACGCGTGCAGATTTGGTGAGATACCCAAATTCATTCTCCTATTTAATTCGGTACTATTAATATACGAAGTTAATTAAATTCAATGCAGGCCCAAGAGGCAGTAAAGGAGGGAAGAGAGGCGGAGGCGGTCACCGCCCATGACGTATTCGTGCATACGCACAAGAGGCGAAAGGACGGGAGCTTCGTCGATGCGAGGGCCCAGGAGACTGATGTAAGTACTTACGTTTATGAGATTTATGTTAGAAATATAATTATTGTTAACTTAATTAGGTAAACTTAGGATTAAAACTATAACTTAGGAAAACATAGAATTTAGATTATAACTTAGAAAAACTAATATTATAAACACATTCATTCGATAAGCTGTGTATCGTGAGGCACTCCATCGGATTGAGCCGCCTGCCGAGGATGTCGGTGAAATGACGCCTACCCAGACGTCCTCTTCTATGGCCGCTCGCTACGACGACGTGTTAATAGAATCTGCCGGCAGCTTTAGGAAAGGGCGCCTGTATGGCTTAGGTTCCATGGCAAATTTTTTGCAGACGTCGACTTCGAGATATCCACCGCATCCGCCTCCTCCCTCGTCCCCCGCAGACGATGTGAGGACGCAGCTTGTGACTCTTGCCACGGTGGTGTCGAATTTGCGGTTGATAGTGATGGGGCACTATCCGCATCCTTTTTCTGCTCCCGATCCGTCTGCTCCCGGTTCGTCTGCTTCCGCTCCGTCTACTGCTGCTTGCGGTGCTTCGGATCGACCTGGTCCTTCTTCTACTAGACGACTTTCTTTTGACCGCTCTTCCGAGGCCCGCCTGGTACCGGATGTTTCTGTCGTGGCGCTCCTTGACATGATGTCGTCAGAGCAGCTACGTTCGCTTCCAGACCATATCTTGTCCCAAGTGCCGGCACACATGGTGGAGCACTATATACGCAGAGCAGAAATGGCAGAGAGGGCACGAGACGATCCACCTCCTCCTTCTCAGTGATTTTGTTTATGTTTTTGGACATTTAGACATTTGGATATGTGTATATTTTGGATATTTTGTTTATGTTTGAATATTTTGCTATGTATGTTGGGAAATTATGTTGGATATTGTGTTGGATATTTTGTTGGTTATTGTGTTGGATATTTTTTGTGTATGTTGGAATATATTGCATGTTTGGAGATATTGTGTTGGCAATATGGATATTTGTTGGATATGTTGGATGTCGGATATGTTATATTTGTGTATGGTGGATGCGGGATATGTTATATTACAGGGAATAGTCTGTTTCCTATAATTTTTCTAAAAATATTGCAGTCAGCGACGGACTCGCGACAGGATAGCGACGGATAATCCATCGCTAACTGTATGAATTAAAGGATAGCGACGGATTCTCGACGGATTATCCGTCGGCCTGGTTCTGGAAAAATACTGAGCGACGGCATAGCGACGGATTTCCCGTCGGCCAGGTTCAGAAAATATGGAAGATATCCAGAAGCATAGTGATGGATTATCCGTCGCTAAATCGCCGCTAATCCGATGAGGTATTGCAGTTAGCGATGGACTCACGACATAATGGCGACGAATAATCCGTCGCTACCTGTATGAATTACAGGATAGTGACGGATTGTCGACGGATTATCCGTCGACCTGGTTCTGGAAAAATATTGAGCGACGGAATGACGATGGATTTCCCGTCGCTCAGGTTTTGAAAATATGGAAGATATCCAGAAGCTTATCGATGGATTATTCGTCGCTACTCCGCAGCTAATCCGACGAGGTTAGCGACGGATGGGCGACGTATGTTACATATCAGAAACCCTCTGATACGCATTTAACGACGGTTTAGCGACGGATTGTCTGTTGCTAATCTTTGCTATCTTATAATTTTAAACTGTCGAAGTTGACGGGAAGCCGTCGGCTAGCCGTCGCTAACTGTTTTGATTTAGCCAACGGTAATCCATCACTAAGTAGTCGCTAAGCGACGGAGTAGCGACGGGCTTGTTTTAGCGACGAAGTTATTCCCGACGAATTTTTTTCAGCCCGTATCCGTCGGTAATCCGTCAGGAATCTCAATTACCGACGGATTACCGATGGATAGGGCCATCGCTAAATCGTTGTATTTTAGTAGTGAACCGAGGGCTTGGAACATGAAATAACGTATAGGCAACTCTAGAGGGGGATGAATAGAGTTTGTGTCGATAATCACCAAATTAAAAATTAACTCTATATCACCTCCACAAAACAACTATCAAGATAGTAAATAAATCGGAGAGAAATGCGGAAGTAAATAAAGATCAGAAGAGCATACACAAACACAGCAGTTTTAACCTGGTTTTCCTCGTGGAGGACTAGTCCAGGCCAGAGAACCCTAGCTCAGGATTAAAATCTACTATTTTTGAAATAGTGTACAACCACGTGCCTTTACTCAAAAGAGCACGCCAACTTCTTACAGATTCGCAGGTAGCAAAACTTGGAATTGTCCAAGTGACTTTTCTTTTCAACTCTTGCACAAAAACTTCTAGCTGAATCGCACTTGAGCAACTTGGGGCTTAGGAAGTTTTGTGGCTAGTAGATTGGAAGAGTAAGGCTTAAGTAGTATAAGTGTTAGATGATTGAGAGTGAGAGGTAGAAAGATGAATAAAAATGGTTGAAATCATGCCCTATATATACTAGTCTGGAAGGCAGAATTCGGCCAGAATTCTGTCCTCAAAATTCAAAAATATGCCATTGTACCAGCTAGCAATTGGTAACCCTAAAAATTAGTTCCTGGAAATCAGAGGACAGAGTTCGGCCTGAACTTTATGTGGGGGCAGAGTTCGGCCCGAACTCTGCCTCCGAGGTGGCAGAATGGCCTTTGGGCTTTTGGGCTTTGTGGAGCTTGGGCTTGGTTCATGAATTGGTCTGTTTGTATGGTAGAGCTTGGAGAGATATGTCTAGGGGTTGAGATGACTTAGTGCGACTCAACGTACACATTCTTCTAGACTCAATAAATTGAAGATTACAGACTTGAAACAAGTAGGAAAAGCAAGAGCCCTTTGATGACGCCTTTCTTTTGATATTTGAGCAGTCCTAAAGACATCTTTTTCCTTGACAGCGGTCGTCCAAAGATAAGCAGATCTGGAAATCTGAATACCTTTCGAGGGCTTAGCCCCTGAACCCCCGACGGAGGGCGCTTCAGAGAAATCTTTTTGTATGACGCCATCTTTGGTCCATCATTAATTCTTCATTGCCTATGTCCTGGTTTGATCATGTTAGATCATGCTTACTGCATGTCTACAAATACATGTTAGGCGAGCAAAATATGTTGCAGTACGATACAAGCATGAAAATATGATATAGGACAATTAGGACAATGCTAAGTTTAAGTAGCAATATGTTAGTGAGTATATGAATATTAGTGACATCATTATGTTAAATTTAACTGATTAGCCATATTAAAAAACATGATGTAATCATCGGGCTAACAGAACAAACACCTGGACAGTTGCTTAAAGGAGTTGGGATTCATCAGATGCACTCAAGAGCATACGGTGTACACGAGGAGCAATGGGGAGGGTGCACTCATTGTCGGAGTGTACGTTGATGACTTAATCGTCACAGGCACAAGAGCAACTGTAGTAAAGGTTTACAAGCAACAGATGATACAAAAATTTAAGATGAGTGACCTTGAGTTACTCTCCTACTACCTTGGTACAGAGGTAGACCAACAAGATGATCGAATTATACTGAAGCAATCAGCATATACGAAGAGAGTATTATAGCACTTTGGAATGGGAGATTGTAATCCAACCAAGTATCCCATGGAAGTTAAATTGCAACTCAGCAAGAACCTTGAAGGAACACCAGTCGATCTGACGCATATAAACGTATTATTGGCTGTCTCAGGTACTTAACTCATACTCTCCCAGATATTTGTTATAATGTCGGAATGGTGAGTAGGTACATGGAGAAGCCAACAACTATGCATCATCAGGTGGTAAAATAGATCCTCAGATATGTGAAGGGAGCACTTGAGTATGGATTCATGTATAGGAGAGGACATGGTGAAGGTGAACTATACGGATTCACCACAAGCAACTTAGCCGGAGATGTCGACGACAGGAGGAGCACTAGCGGAATGGAGTTCTACCTCAATAAGAACCTGATCACTTGGGCATCTCAAAAACAGAAAACTGTTGCGTTGTCCTCCTGTGAAGCTAAGTTCATGGCGATAACGGGTGCAACATGTCAAGCTTTGTGGCAGAAAAATCTGCTTAGTGAAGTGACTGGCCGCGAACCTAAGTCAGTCACGCTCTATGTCGACAACAAGTCTTCAATTGCGTTGATAAAGAATTCTATGTTTCATGGGCGCAGTAAGCATATTGACGCTCACTTTCGTTTCATTCGCGAGTGTGCTGAAAGATGGCAGATAAAGTTGGAGTATGTGTGCACTGGAAAACAACATGCCGACATTCTCACGAAGGCTCTCGCCAAAGTGAAGTTCGCCGAGATGCAGTAGGTGCTTGGAGTTATCAACCTTGATCAAATCTAGATTAAGGAGGAGAACATCAGTTAATAATCTAGAGTTGAACTTGTCAAGTGGAGTAGAACTTGTCAAAAGGAGTAAAACTTGTCTAAAGTAGTAGAACTTGTCAAGTCCAAATCCACCTTAATAGGATCAACTTGATTTTAGTTGTTTTATTTTTGTGTTGAGTTGTAGCTATAAATTGAGAGTGTAACTATTTGTTTCGTAACATGAATAAAAAATTACAAGCTGTTTCCTTTTCCTCATTCTGTCTTCTTCAATCGAGTGTTACAACTCGAAGCTTGTGGCCAACAGGGTGAACTCACTTTCAGAAGGGCCCCATGAATAAATCAAATAGATTTAATTCCAAGAATCATATTGTTTCCATTGCTGCTGTAGTAGTCTCACGACAGTCAATACTGAGGAGGAGTCGGACGTATGTAATTTTCTTCTTTGCACCATATATATCATTTATTGGAATAGCTTCTATCGAATTGTCGGTGCATTCATCAGTATTAAGAAAATAGGCACTGACAGTTTCAATGGCTCTTAAGCCTTTTATAACTGCTTCCATATAAGAGCGCTTTGCCATTCCTTTAGATTCATTGTTCTGTAGAAAAATAAAATAATAGATGTATAAAATACTACATATTTACTACTGTACTACTATATAAAATGAGTGAGCATGTTAAAACCTTTGGAGTCATTCTTAGTTCTATATAAACAACATTTTCTGCTACAAAATCATCAATAGCTTCCTTGGGGATCCATGCTACCGTTTCATGGTCAGTTGCAAGTATGTGAAAAATATCAAAAAGCTGGAAGCATTTGGGCAAAGATCGACCAACTGCAACCAGATTTCAATATTCAATAAGGATATGTCTATGTGTTTTATGAATTCCCCCAGTTTAATGTGAAGGTGATATGACACTTCTCAAAGTATAATATCTTGCAATTTTTTTGCATATTCAGACTGCCAAAACTCAGAAGGCTTGCTCATAACCAATTGGGTGACTCACATACTACACATTATGAAGTGAGAGTCAGAGATATAGTAATAATGGTGAACTTATGAGCTGAGACATGGAGAACTAGATTTTAAATAAAACAACATCTGATATACTTTAAGGAAGAAGAAATATGCTTATAGGACATATTAGGGAAACTTCAACAGAAGATAGAAACCCATTTTGCTTGCATGTATTAGAGTACTACAACAGAAAAACATGGATGTAGACAAAGGTATGTATCAATAAGCAGAGTACCAGAAGCTAAACTGGAAATCGGGTAAAAAGGTAATAAAAAGAATCTGATATTGGAAGTGGTGAAAAGGGTTTAGAAGACGCTTTAACCATTTTGGACCCAAAAAAAAAGCTTAAGAAATATTCAAGCAAGTGCCAGACAAGATGATCATGGTACATCTAATAGCTATAATTTCTCAAGCTTTCAGTAAGTTTAGAATCCAGATCCAAAAGGACAATGTTGGGGTGGTTAAGTTAATTCCTTTAGATTGGAAAGTCATTATTTCTCAGCAATCACGAGGAACGTTGAAGGATGTGTGTTGGAGCTACCAGAGCTGTCTTTATTTCTCAAAGTAGTACAAAGTCACAATTTTGAAGTCCCTTAAGATTTGAATTCTTAAATTTTGGTATATAATGACCGATCGACATTCGACTGAGTAAAGTTGCACAATAAGTCATCATCAAGAAATACAATAGATGAAACAAAAACAATGAAAGAAAAACAATAATTTATACGTACTTTTCATGGTGACATCCTTTACAGCAGCAATGACGACGACACCTTTCTCGCCCAACGCCTTTGCAAGTTCACCGAGGAAGAAATTTCAGAGGACAAATGGTAAGGACAGGGAACCAAGTAATAAATGATTTGACCTTTTCTATGTCAGTAATCGATAACATGGTTGGCTTGTAGGATCGTTTAGCACCTTTAGGGGGGTGAATAGAGTGTGTGCGTATGCAGCAAAAATAAGCACCAGTTAAAATATTAAGCAGTTATATATTATTAAAAATAAATACGATAAAATAAGTGTAGAAACATGAAAAATATGGATTACAAATTGCCGTATAGGTATATTGGACCAAACAGGTCCGCATGAAGAAAAGCCGCATGATTGTTCAAAAACATATGCGGCCCATCGACGAACAGCTGTAGAAGAAAAATATGCGACCAAGGAGGAGCAGTTCGACTGATAAATCTGTCAGGTATTGGCAAAAACATGACAATTTTGACACTTTGATAAGAAAGATAAGACAAGAGACGTCGCCCAAAAGCAGGTTTCGTACGCCTCCATGCGGCCAAAAGAGCGTCATCCAAGTCGCATGAATCTCATGCGGCCCAGCTTATGCGGCTCCAAAGTTTCCAGACTTCATATGACTGTGATCTGAGCTGCATGAGTCTCATGTGACCCCACAAGATCAAAGACTGAGAATACCATACGCAACGGGACACGTGGCAATCTGACCGATTCCTTAACCACCCAGATTTGTTGCAACAAAATCCCAACAAACCGACAGATGGCAGCCCGAGAGCAGGTCTTTGTGCGCCAAACAGCCACGTGGCCGCAAGCCGACCATGCGGGTCAAAATCTATCCTATTATAAATAGTAGGGTACCATTCCCCTACAAAGGCTGGCAACCTTCAAGAGAAAAGTAATATCTTCACGAGCTAGAGACTGCATCAGATAGTCCACGGAGTAAGGCAGAGTTGATAGCACTTTCCAGAGCCTCCACCGTCACCCCCAGAATCAAAACTAAACAATTTTACTTAGACTGTTTCCTAAGATTTCTTTCTAGGCTTTCTTTTGTACAAGCGAGTTTGCAATCAATTTCAGTGTTCTACAATACCTGTCTTTGATTTTTTTTGGCAAACACGATGGCGACTCTGCTGGGGACATCCTTCTCTTTCGATGAGAAGTTGGTGATACAATCTGACGTGTCCAAGCTCGGCTCTACACAACAGATGCTTGTGGTCCGCTTCGACCAACAAGCCTTCGAAGAATTGCTCTCTGAAGGGAGCGCTAGCCCGTCTCAGAAGCGAGCCAACCCGAAGAGGACTCGCAAGACGTCGGTGCACAAAACTGTTGCCCCCGACCAAGTTCTCGAAGAAGCTCCTTCTGCAGCCTAAGGCGGTGATTAGAAATCTCCTGTGGCTCAGTTTCCGACCGTAGAGGACCCCACTGTCCCCAAATCCAGCAGAAAAAAACACCACGATGCTGAGTTTTTGGGGGCACAAGGGAACTCCTTACGGACAAAGAGGAGACCGCAGAGAGGAGATGGACAGTCTGCCCATGCAACAACCAACTCTGACCGCAGGCAGACAACTCATGCGGCAGCCAACTCTCGCCGCAGGAAGATGATCCATGCGGCAGCCAGCTCCAGCCGCAAGAAGATGGTCCATGCGATGACCAATCCTGCCCATAGACAGGACGTCTTATACGGCCCTGACAGAAGCTTTGTGTTCGACCGCCTCTTATGTGGGCCCGACGCCATACGGCCCACTAAAGATGCGAGATGTATCAATCTGGACTCTTTTTACTATGCGCCTTTGGGCTCTAAGTCAAAAAGGTCTAGGGCAGTGCGGGCTCAACTAGCCCAGTTAACGGTCCAAGTTGCTGACTGTCAGTAGACCCCGTTAACTGTTACACGGGCTCCTGACCGAAAATTGTACAGAACCACCCGCGTCCAGTCCTCCAGGGTAACGGACAGGGTGGGTCTTTAAAGTCTTCCTCTAAAGATCCAGAGCAAGTGCTTTTACTAGCCACGGATCAGGGAGCAAACATGATACCTAAGCACTCGTGTGCTCGGTATCCTCGAATTCACAAGTTTGGTGCAAAGGCAGAGCAGCCTCCTACCGACTTACGTTACGTGATTACTCACAAACGCAAGACGGTAGCGTCAGCATACAGCGAGTCCCTCTCGGGGCGTCGTTGCACTCAAGTCATCATCAACTGCTGCTGTAACAAATCAGCAGTGCCTGAAGATCGGCAGTCAATTTTCCAGTGACTGCAACAGCCAGCACCTGTCCGACAGGTGCAAATTCCAGGGGACAAAGAGTTTCCTTTCTCCTTCTGCAACTCAACTCGAAAAGTTCCTCCGGGCAAGGAAGGAAAGAAGATAGGCTCTTCCAGACCAGCCATCTCAGCCAGTACTGTAAGGAGACCCTCTTAAGGAGGGTTTTCATCAACCACAGGGGGTGTCTATTTAGGCACTCGATCCAAGAAGAAGCTTCCGGCACCTGGGGGTGCATCTTCGCCCTCACCCTCCTTAAGAGGAGATGAAGCTGGGGGTAGCAGCCCCCTCAATGTATGCGATAACCCGGTGTACCAAGAGCACACGCAGGAGGTAGAGATCCCCCACAACTTTGCAACAGAATCTGATTTCCCTGAGGGCCACCACCCTCACCAAGATGATGCGGTTTCCTGCACAGGGGTAGCACTCCTTCCGAGTCGAAGGAAGATGATATTCCGGCATTTCCTGATGATTTCTCTATACAAGGGTACGGCTCCGAGAGTACCTCTGCCACCATCCTTTCCATTTCTACCCACGTGAGGACAGTCTTTATGACTGACAATAATCATAAAGCGCCTTCCGACCGACAACGGCTAGAAGTATTGGAAGCCATGCTCCTGTCCTTGGTCAAGTCTATGGACGAGATCAAAGCCGCCTTGCCAGCTCAACCAGCAAGAACGCCGGAAAAAATAAGCTTGGAACCCGCAGTTAACGCGGACTCCAACACAACCGCCCCTCCTGTGGGTGATGATCCCGTAGCACCATCCGTTCCTTCAGCTGCTGATGAAGCCAAGGAGGCAAGGAGGGAAGTTTAGGAGCTTCGGGCAATGTTCAATGCCCGAGCCTCCTCTCGAGATCTCAAAATTCGACAGCCATATCCCGTTGCTTGGAGAGATGTGCCTTTTCTACCACGGTACAAGCCGTTACATATCGATTCTTATGATGGAAAGACCTCTGCTAGTCGATACAAGACTTACTTTGAAGTCATAACCGACCATTTGCCGTACAGTGATGCCATCCTCACCCGACTATTCATCGGAGCATTGGAGGGGATCGCGTTCGACTGGTACCGCAACCTTCCCGACAACTGCATTCACTCTTTTGACGGCATCAAGCACATGTTCCTGGAGAGATTCTACGAAGTAGGGCATGATGTGATGATGTCAAACCTCATGGTCGTCGTTCAGGGGGAGAGAGAGAGAGAGAGAGCTCACAAGAAACTATATCGAGTGGTTCCGCCAAACCGCAATGAGATTGCCCCAAGGCAATCCCGAGAGCTCCCTAATTGAAATCTGCCAGAAGAAGCTGCTCCCTGCAATTAGCCTCTGGATGGGAGACGATCAATTCAGAGATTGGACGACCTTCATCATAAGTGCTACCAATGCGGAGGCAAAATTGAAGAAGGCCCGCCAGCTGGGGTTACACATCCCAGACGGAGAAGATAAGGGCAGACATCCTGGTCCCACCTCCAGTAACAACAAAAGTGGCACCACCACCAACCGGAACAACAAGGACAAGCAGGCCATGGTCACTTATGCGACTCAGAAGCCTGAATAAAAACAGGCGGAAGGTCAGTGGCCCAAGATCAATTACTCGTTCGAAGATAGTCATGTCAAACCTATCTTCGATATGCTCTTACAAGGGGGTAGGATCCAGCTCCCGCCACCAAGATGCGAGCCCCGAGCAGCAGAAATAGAGGAACCGAAGTACTGTCACTTTTACCGCTATGTCCATCATGCCACCCAGGATTGCTTCCAATTGAAGCAGTACATTCAGAGTCTTATCGACTCCAAAGCTCTGTCGATAGAATTTGAAGAAGTTACTGTGGCGGCGAACATGGTGTCTATTCAGTTCGACAACTTCCCTCCAACAAGCACTCCAAACGGGGTAGTACCTGTCCCCCGGGCAATGATAGAGGTTACTAATCTTCCACCCGCCCGGAGCCAGACATCTGGATTGGTACCCCTCACCACATCGTGAGGAGAGATCATGTGGGTGCATCTAGACTTGGTGTCCGAAGTTACCCAGGGGGTGTCATCTCCTACGAACAAGAAGAAGGGCAGGAAGTTTAGAGCCTGCCACACAATTTCAACTGAAGCTGAAGAAGCTGCAGATGTTGTTACATGGTATGGAGCACAGGTCCAGCCCGCACGGGATAGTCCAACCGAAGATCCTCAGCCAGCAACGTTGCCTTCCTCTGATCCTCCGATAGCAGATAAGCCCAAGACAAGGGAGACCCGCTTCGACAGGCCACTCCGTAATAATATATCTCAAGGACTGGAGAGACCTTACAACTTCGACATATTAGCACAATTGGCTAATACGCCAGCAAAGTTGTCGCTATACGAGCTCTTAAGGCTCTCCAAGAATCTTCGTAACGTATTGAGCGAAGCACTCCAGAATGTCAAAGCCTAATTAGCCCAGGTCAAGCCTCCAGGGAAAGACCCGCCAGCAGATCTACAGGACGACGGTAGCACAGATGCAATGCCCAATATCATATTTACTCCACAATACATATTGATTAAGACCAACTTGCATGATCGTCCCTTGTACTACACTGGATACATAGGCGACATCAAGGTGTATAGGATGCATATCGACCCGGGATCGTCAATAAGCATCATCCCGAAGAGCCTGCTCTAGCTTCTTGGCATCCCCTAGGAAAGATCAGGTTAAAGTACCAGATTGGTGACCTGAGGACAGAAGTTACCTGCTACGTCATAGACGCAGACACATCCTACAACATCCTCCTGGGACGTCCGTGGATACATGACTATATGATCGTACCATCTACCCTTCTCCAGTATTTCAAATATGTCAGTAAACACGGTTCCGTGGAGACCGAATTCGCCGATATTGATCCCTTCAAAGGAGTTGAATCTTATTACTCGTCGGAGGCTTGTCTATATGACGAATCCAGGAAACACATAACGGACGAGCCAGAGGACATTACAGGACCAGAGGAACCCTTGAGAATCCGTCTCCAACCCCTCAAACCGGGCAGGGCTGCACCCCTTGTCGCAACCTTACATAAAAAAGTGCTCGATTCTCTTGTCACACCGGCGCAGTCGAAACCATTGGTCATCCGTCTTCCGAGATCCAGTCAGAAGCCAAAACCTGTTATAGGACCAATGGTGATCCCGCTGCCAAAGTCCAATCAAAGGCAACAGGAAGATGTAAAGCCCCCTGTAACACCAATGGTAATCCGATTACCATAATCTACGTCGAGGCGACCAGAAGACGCAAAGTCCCTTGCCGAGCCCATGGTCATCCGTCTTTCCAAGACGAGCCAGTAGCCAAGTATTGATCTAATGCTTCCAGACAGATCAATACCTCAAGCAGAACCCTTAGTGGTCAAGTTATCCAGGATAGCGGCCCAAACTCTGAGCTCGTAGGGGTTAGCCAAGGAAGACGGAGAAATCGCCAAATATGTGGTTACACAGGCGGATAGCCCCTCTCTGGATGATGTAATCCCGGTGGACAAAATTTCTTATTTTATCAATAAGAGGCTGTCGTTGGACTATTCTGAGTATGATAAGCCTAAACTAACGTATGTCGTACGGGACTGTCTATACGTTAGCCTGTACATGCAGGTGACAACCATCCATACCTTAAATCCACTTACTCCCATAAAAGGTGCTTACTTCCCGGTCTCAGACAGAGGAAGATGGGATCACACGATCACCTTTGTCCGAAAAAAGGTCCTCAATCTTTCGCGCCACAAGAGTCGGACCTCGGACCCGATGCTGGAAGATTACC
Source organism: Iris pallida (assembly GCA_029216955.1). NCBI lineage: Eukaryota > Viridiplantae > Streptophyta > Magnoliopsida > Asparagales > Iridaceae > Iris > Iris pallida. The sequence goes on along the minus strand of JANAVB010034865.1, from coordinate 2,452 downwards.
GCTCTACTTGTACAGTCCTCAAGCCAAGTACTTCATGCAAAAGCAGGGGTACGACATGGAGGCCACTCCGAGTCTTAATTGTAGCAGTGGTCGACGATTGCCTCTACAGCCGCCGGCACCGGTAGGGAAGCCTCAAGATCATTATCACAAATTCAAACGTGGCCTCGGGTATGTTACTCCACCCACAACGCCTGAAAGTTCTGACAAAGAATGCGAGTGGCACTTCCATTCGTTCGAGTCATCCACTTACGACTTCGATAGCAGTATTGGGGATATATTCAAACAGACATTATCTGCCAATATGACATTTGCTGATGTCGAAGAAGAAGACGAAGACCTACTTGAACCTCTTGAGTTGGAGCCGTGGGTCCAGCAACTAGATGCACAATGGGAGGAACGCTTTGAACTTCATGATCCTCCTACGAAAGATGAGGTTATGCAAGTCAACCTCGGCGATGAATCCTCTCCAAAGACAATCTTCGTCAGTAAAAGCCTGACAGACGACGAGCAGGAGTCGTTGTTACAACTCGTCAGAGAATACATCGACGTCTTTTCCTGGAGCTATAAAGACATGCCAGGGATGAACCCGAGATTGCACTCCATAAGCTCAACATCTACCCGGACGCAAAACCAGTCAAGCAACAGCAGTGGCAATTTTGTCCAGACATCATGAATTCCATCGAGGCGGAAGTGAATACGCTTATAGCTAGTGGTTTCATCCGTGAAGAGCAGCACCCAAACTGGGTAGCCAACGTAGTACCAGTTATCAAGAAGAATGAAAAAATCCGAATCTGTATTGGTTTCCGCAATCTCAATGCGGCATACCCTAAGGATGAATTCCCGCTTCCGATCACCGATATAATGATCGATAATCCGTGCAGCTTTGAGCGTATGTCCTTTATGGATGGCTTTTCAGGATACAATCAAATCAAGATGGCTCTTGATGACGAGAAGCATACATCATTCCGAACGTCGATCGGCGTATATTGCTATACGGTCATGCCTTTTGGCTTGAAGAACGTTGGTGCAACACATCAAGGGCTATGAGTATTATCTTCAGAGATCATTTGCAGAAGACGGTGGAGTGTTATGTAGATGACAATGCCGTCAAGAGCCGCTCCAAAAACAATCATTTACATGACTTGAGAACAGTGTTCGACCTCATGCGGTCGCACAACCTGAAGATGAATCCCACCAAGTCCTTTCTGGGGTGTCTAGTGGAAAGTTCTAGGGCTTGTCATTAATTTCCGGGGCATTCACATAGATCCCAACAAAACAAAAGCAATCCTGGAGATGAACCCACCAAAGAACCTCCGCGAACTCCGCGGCCTTCAGGGAAGACTAGCCTATATCAGGAGGTTTATATCTAATCTCTCGGGGCGATACCAACCCTTTACTCAACTCATGAGGAAAGGTGTCTCCTTTGTATGGAACGAAGAATGTCAGCGTGCCTTTGACGATATTAATGAGTACCTGATGAACCTGCCAGTTCTGGTAGCCGGGTCGCCGAAAAGCCCTTCCTGCTCTATGTACGGGCGATGGAACATTCCTTCGACGCTTTGCTAGCCCAAAATAATGACGCGGGACATGAACAAGACATTTACTATCTCAGCCGGATGATGGTAGGACCTAAACATAGGTACACTGCCATGAAGAAGGAGTGCCTTGCCCTAGTGTTCGTCATTCAGAAAATACGTACTGCGGACAGGGCAGACCATCCATGTGATTTCACGAGTCAATCCCCTCAGGGTTCTCATGACCAAGCCAGACGTACTCAGTTCTCGTCTAGACACCTGGACGATACTACTATCCACCTTATGACATGGTTTTGTTCCCCAAAAAGCTCAAGGGTCAAGCCCTGGCTGACTCCTAGCAGCCCATCCAGGCTCAGAAGCAGCCATAATTTATGAAGAAATTCCTAATGAAGTCGTTGCCTCGAACATGACTGTACGACACCATTTGGCGGATGTCTTCGACGATGCTTCAAGAATGGGGCCATAAGGTGACATCGTCACTGCGCGGGGTGGTATTAAAATTTTTCCCTTCCGAACTAGTAGTCAATCGGGCGTTTTCTCTTACAGAATCTGTTCGAACAACGTAGAGCCGATATAACGCTCTAGTCATTGGGATCCAACTCGCGAAAGAAGTGGGAATTAGATACCTGGAAGCTTATGGTGACTCACAGTGGTTGTGAACCAGATCTGAGGTTCATACGAGGTTCGCAATGGGACCTGATTCCCTATCATCAAACCGCCGTGGCCATCATTACAACATTGGAGGGGTTCTTTATAAAGAACGTTCATAGACTTCAAAATACGAAGCTGTACCCTGGCCGGCCTTGCGCTTCTCTGGCACTCCCAAAAATGCATCATCTAGTCGACGTAATAGGCCATGAACTGGTCTGCCCTAGGAACAATCTTCAATTGGGTGGAGTTGCTCCGCCAAGATAACC
>JANAVB010034864.1:0-60592 GCA_029216955.1 Iris pallida | reverse complement strand
ACCCTAATGCTCGTCACCAAACCCTCACCGACCTCGCCCCTAGCTCTGGCGCGCCGACCGACGGCCCTGTACCGCAGCCGTGCGTCGGAGCCGGACGGCCAGACCACGCGGAGGCACCGCACACGCGCGCGAAACAGTGGACAGCGCAAACACTCCAGTTGCGTGACAATTTTCTTCCACCACGCTCCACCATGTTCTGATCTACTTGAATAGGTACGAAGCTAACCTATCCCCTTCGACCCCATAGGATAGTTCGAGTTGAATCGAATCAAATCCGACTTAAAAATCGAGCCCAAGATCGACGAAATCAGCGTCGATATGCTCTGTTTATAGCAGTTTTGGGGCTGGATTGGAAGGCGATTATTTGCCAAACCAATAACAGTCTTGAAAATCCGTTTGAACAGATTCAATAACAACCTATACGAGTTCGAAACCTTCTTTTACTTTTATTTTTATCTATTAAATCCCTGTTAAAACCATTTCAAAGTTTGACGAAAATCTGTTTTAAAATATTAAAAATATTAAAAATGCTTCGATACGACGTGCGTTCCGCCAATCCGGGCGACGTGGTCGCAAACCGAAGGCATCAAAAGGTGCGTAACGGCTTCGTGGTCGTGCGGGCTTTGACGGAATTCAAATTGGTCGCGTGTGCGCGACGAATTTGATGCGTATCCGTCAAAATTACCGTATCGACCTCTGTGTAAATTTCTCAATTAGTTTGTGCAAGGTCGTCAGATCGAGACGAAACTTACGCCAACAGGACCGTATCATTTTTTGGTCCTGTATGCCAAGTTTGGTCCGATTTTGAGACAGTTGATAAAATCGCTGTTTTGCCGGCCGCACGGTCCGACTCAACGGGTGATTTTGTGCACGGCCTGCTGGAATCCCACTTAGGACATACGGTTGGGTTCGTATCGAAAAACTGAATCCGTAGACATATAGTTTGATGACTTTAGAGACCGTTGTCCCTGGCATGCTTTTCGGTGCAAAGTGGGTCCAATGGCGGACACCGTTTTAGCCCGAAATTACCGTTTTGCCTCTGTGTCCAGAATTGGACTTAAGGACAGGCAATCCTAGCTAATTTGACTATTCTGAGAACATTGGTAATGTTTATTTCAGCTTCCGGGGACTGTTGTATGGGTTTGACTATTGTGGCATTCTGAGTGGTTCAGATTATCGGTTACACCAGCAGAGGACCACAGGCGAGTACAGTTTATTGTCTGCATTTCGATATTGATCTTTACTATATTTCATTGATTGGCCATTGGTTATGTGATTTTTATACTCTATTATAAATTGTTGAGCCGGGAATGAGAAGTACCAAGGATGTGTGATCCGACCGTAGACAGTATTTATTTTCATGCAGTAGACATCGTAGACAGTGCTTATTTTCTGCAAGTAGACATTGTAGACAGTGCTTATTTTCTGCAAGTAGACATTGTAGACAGTGCTTATTTTTCTGCAAAGTAGATATCGTAGACAGTACTTATTTTCTGCAAGTAGACATCGTAGACAGTGCTTATTTTTCTACAAGTAGACATCGTAGACAGTGTTTATTTTCATGCAAGTAGACATCGTAGACCGTGCGGTGTAGTGCCCCAGACCGATCACATATCAAAGGTACTTCTAACAGTTGGAGAGAGTTTTGTGTCTATTTATTTGCTATTGGTTTTCTGTATTTTCTGTTTATTTTCAAAACTCATGATTGATGTCTAACCTTTGTTTTATAGTCATTTTCATTTATTGAAATTGCATTCAGTGAATTGTGCTCGTTCCATTCCTGACTGAAACCAACATTTTTAGGTTAGCAGTGGATTCACTTAGCTTGGGGAGTGACGGATATACTTGCAGACGAAAAGCCTAGAGATTAGCTAGATAGTGGAGTTGTAGCCATTCAAATATTTGTACAAGTTTATATTTTTCAGCAAATGTAAAACTTGTGAATATTGTAAGTTAAATTAATTATGTGAATGAGCATTATTTGTGATTTTATCTTCATGGCCGTGACAGCGTTCTACCGCCGACAGCGGCGTAGGCTGGCTTGGACACGTCTTGTATCCGTTTAAAAAAAAGGGTACGGGTCGTGACAAATGTACTCGTATGTCACCCTGTATGACTGATATGAATAGATGTCTGAACTGGTGTCACAGAATCCTATTTAGAGTAAAACAGGTTATAATGTATTCAGAAATAAGGTAATTGAAGTGTATGATACAATCTATATGATTTCTAAGTCAATCTAGACCAAAGTCAACTCTAAGTCAAACCTGGTCAACTAGCTAGGTCAAACTAGGTCAACAAGTCCAGATTGGTCAAACTAGGAGTCCAACTTGGTCATATTAACTCACACCAAGCCAAACTAAGTCACACTAGGTCAATCTAAGTCAAACAAGGTCATGCCATGTCAAATTAGGTCACAAAGTCAACTGGGTCAAGTCAAGTCTAAGTCTAGTCAAAACAGTCAATCTAGTCTAACCAAGTCTAGGTCAACTAGCCAATCTAAGACCCACTCTTAGTATCCTAAGATACTAAGATAGGATACTAACTATCTATAGGTTTCCAACATCTAGACACTATTTAATACTAACATATCATAGGTATCTAACATAACAAAAATCTAACCAATACCTCAACTAACAACATTCTAACATAACTTCTAACCATCTATTCTAACTTAGAAACCTAACACTAACATCCACTAACTAATATCTAACCATAACATATATGTATATATATCCATCTCTAACTCTAACCAACTAACATATGTTATCTCTAACTAACAATAACATAGACTAACACAACTAACTATCTAACTTTATAAGATATCACCATCTAACTTCTAAGATACGTCTAACCTCTACATAGATTCTAACATAACCTCTAATATACTAACATATCCATACATACAATATCTAAATTCCTCTAACACACACACAAACACATATACCAAATCTACCCCCTCCCTTTTAAGATACCCACACACATCTATATACAAACACACTACCACTCAACCAAAACACAAATCACTCAACAAACCACACTAGCCTCAAGTTAAATAGGATGGCATGATTCTTCCAACTCTCTCACCTTCACAACACACACACTACACTACCATCTATACAATATCAATCACATACTAGCACATCCTCTATCAATCTCACTTCTCTCTACTAACTACACACATCCTTATCTCATTCAAACACACACACTATACTAACATATACATAGCAATAATTAATATATATATATACATATATGTACTATATCATACATATTCTTGACAACCTATGATACCTACATTCACATGATATCCATACTACATAGGCTCATAGGTTACACAAAATGCTTATATCGTATAGTCACTCTTCTACTTAAAACCAATACTGTACCAATTGACCCTTCACTAAATCCTAGGATTAAAGTATGTTGTAGCCCTTCGTATTAGCTTTCCGAAACTTCAAACGGATCGCATTTTTGTGTCCGAAAGCTCCCGAAATTGCGGAAACATCGAAACGCCTTCGTCTTTCATACAGCTGACATTCAAAGAGTTCTACAGAAAGTTTTAGAACGATTTTGGCTTATTAAAAATATATTTGGAAAGCTAACTTCGATACAGGTCTTTTAAAAAAAAGGGAAGATAAATCAGAGTTCTAAGCTAAAGTTCTAAGCTCTAACCATTCTAAAACCGAATTTAAATATCTATTTAAACTATTATCATACATACATATACATGGGGTGTCCTAATTTGGGATCTATCAAGTAGGACACAAGACACACCTAAAACATCCTCAAATGGACTCCAAATGGTCTCAAAATTGAATCTAAAGGGGACACATGCATGAGGGTGAATCCTTTGGATTCAAAACTAATTAATATATAAAGGAAATCAAGTTAGAGGATAGGTTTTACCTATTGGGAGTGGAATGCCAATAAAAATCTTTAGGACACGGCTCCGATACGAAGATCTATCCAAAAGGACACCTCCCTTTGTACCTTGTCCAAATTCTTGGATAGAATCCTTCCTTGATGGTGTGGGATGGATTAGGAGAAGTTTGGATGGAGGAATGTGAGGAAAAGAAAATCAAATCAAAGAGGAAAGCTCTCTAATTTGGGAAGAACACTTAGGGTTCTATGTAGAGGTAAAAGGATGCAGGGGTTTTCTTAAGGATTCTTTATAGGAAGGGAGGGGACACTTGATGGCTGGTCATTAGATGAATTAGGGTTAGTTTTATATGTAGATGAGTGGCTAGGACTTGTCCACCCAATTCCAAGCCTTCCTATTGGTTCAATTAGTATAAGGCTTTCTTTTTCACAAATATTCTAATAGGTAAATATCCTACTATGAAATATCTAGATATTGTTAATCTAACTTAACCATTAAGTCTCTAACCTTCTAACTAAACCTCCATGAGCATCATTAACATCTAGGTTTAGTCAAAACTAGGTTAGTCTCTAACAATTCAATTAGCACAATATTAATTAATCAAAATTCATTTTCATTAATAAGTCAAAAATGACCAAAATCTATTTACTATATAATAGGAAAACTTGGTGGTGAAACTTTTGAATTCTGAAGTACCCTTGAGTATTTTATAAACATGATGTTATCATGTCAACTTACATGTCATTTATGTTTAAGAGTCAAAACAATAAAGTTTGCATGTTATGAAGTCTCCTCTTCCTTTACAATTCTTCATGTTCCAATGGTAATAAAAATTTTTGTCCTTACAATTTTCCAAAAATTATTATTCTCAATAAAAAATTAAAAAAAGAAACAAAATTTCTACTTCAAATCCCTTAGCATTGTAAAAAGGAAGCACACACATGTGAATAGTCACCTGAAAAAAAAGGAAAGGGTAGCTGATCTTATGATATTCTAATTGAAATACGTTAGACTAATCACATGAAGGAAAGACTAATTGAAGGAAGCACACATGTGAATAGTCATCTGAAAAAAATAAGCTTTGACTAAAAAGTCACAATTAGTCATCCTAATCACATGGTTATGTCCCCATGGTCATGGTTAGTCTCTAGGTCATGCAGTCTCTAGGGTTACACTAGTTAACCACCAAAATCACAATTCAACATTTTAAATAGTTTTAAAATAATTAAAAATCACCAAAAATTATAACATGGTTTAAATATTATTATTAAATAATTATAATTACAAAATTTCAAAATTATCCTCATTTTAGAAACTGGGTGCTACAAGTCTACCTCCTTAGAAAAATTTCGTCCTCGAAATTAAGATGGTCGTACTCCTTCTAGGTTAAACTCCCAACAATCAAGGTCAAGAAAACTATATCTAAAACATACAAATTGTGGTCCTACTAGTCGTGATATCACGGTCTTGATCAGGGTCACTATACTATCTATCACAGAATAAAATATTCTGACAGGTACTAATGGAATCACACAACAAGATGGTAAGAAGAACAGAAAAGAAAGACCTGCTAACCCGTCACCCGTAGCTTCGGTCTACGCGACTGTCAGCTCAAAATCCCTGTCCCTCTAGGGTATATCCTTTTGATGGTGCGGGGCACGGGTACTGCGCTACAGGTGGCCTACATCCCTCTATCTAATCTATGATACTCAAGTAATATCCATACTGATATTCTATTATACTAGGGCACCATCTATATGGTATCTATTCTACAATCTGATAATCATACCCGTCTATCCAGAACCATGTTACCAGAATCCTAGTCACACCAATAAGTATGGCTGCGATAATCCATAGAGTTTGCCACTAATGTACATACCTCTCGAATCATGGTATTTAAAATTTTCGTATTGCCGCTAGCTTGGCAGCAAAAACTTTAAATTCCCACACACGAGAAATATATACAAAATCAGACTCTATCTCATCGCCAAACCAGCTAATATGGCTGTAGAAGACTCTAGATTCCATGACTGAGACAACCTAGCCCATAATGATCTTGGTAGAAAATCAAGTCAAATAATGAATACCAAGAATCAAATTCAACGATGAACAATGAAGTAGACAGAAACTGTCTGAATTGAATTTTGAGATAGTTTATAATGAGATTCTCAAGGGTCATCCAGGAATCATCTCAAGTAGTTCTAACTGTGATTGAGTACCTTTTATACTGCCTAATCCTATATCCTAACAGCAGGCTCGTAGCAGCACTCTAAGTCGAACACCACTACGAAATCGTACTAGTTGCGACTCTGACTAGCATGGGCTACCACAAAAACGTGTCACGACCCGCACCCAGTGTAGGGGTATGAGAAGTGGGTACGTCCAACCTACGCCGCAGTGTCGGTGGTAGAACGCTATTCTAAGTCACTATCTAATCAACAACTCACACAATTATATAATATACCTGTCACAATCTCAACTCTGAATGGAGGACAAGTATAAGATACGATAATACTCAATCATAATCTAAGCACGATAAGATAACACATGAGTATAACAACTATATGAAACTCAAGTAACTTAAATAAACTTCTAAACAATATCTCAAACAATCTCATATACAACTCAATTTTCACTTATTACAAACAAGTTCTAAAAGTAAAACTAAACCATAAACTAGTAATCTACATCAAGCTCTAGTGGTCCTCTAGGCTAGCTGTGAATCTCAGGTTACTTGTAATATTTTAACAGGTCCAGTCAGGACAAAAGCGAGCACAATACATCTCACGCAGTTCATAACATGTTAGGAATTATAAAGCATGCAAAAGAGTAAGATACATGCACTGTAAGAAGATGTACATAAAAACGAGAGAGAATTTATAACTGAAAATATATATATAATAAGTAAAACTACAAGTACTAGTGATTTAGAGCACAATATGGTTATGTAAACGGGTTAGGTTATACAATAACAATAGGTAACTCCATCATACGTGAGTGTACAATGGATGCATACAATATTTGTACAATATAGGATTTTGATCACATAACCATTTCCTACTCACCCCGATCAATACACAAGGATCCAATCTAGTTACGCTACCTTGTACAATAGTTCTCCATGAAGCTCATGTGATCATGAGAGTACAAGATGTATAATGAGTATACATGAATAGGGGTGTACAATAAATACAATATGTTCGTGAAACGCACATCACAATATGTATCTGTTGAACACAATGGAGATAACATCGCAAGAGAAGATCCATATAATACCAATCTGTAATAACAATCATGCCAGTATCAAGTAAAGTAATCTAGAGCAAGAATATAAGTCCAGACAAGTAAAAACGATCAGAGAATATACTCGCCTGTCACCCTGTATGACTGATATGAATAGATGTCTGAACTGGTGTCACAGAATCCTATTTAGAGTAAAACAGGTTATGATGTATTCAGAAGTAAGGTAATTTAAGTGTATGATGCAATCTATATGATTTCTAAGTCAATCTAGACCAAAGTCAACTCTAAGTCAAACCTGGTCAACTGGCTAGGTCAAACTAGGTCAACAAGTCCAGATTGGTCAAACTAGGAGTCCAACTTGGTCATACTAAATCACACCAAGCCAAACTAAGTCACACTAGGTCAATCTAAGTCAAACAAGGTCATTCCATGTCAAATTAGGTCACACAAAGTCAACTAGGTCAAGTCAAGTCTAAGTCTAGTCAAAATAGTCAATCTAGTCTAACCGAGTCTAGGTCAACTAGCCAATCTAAGACCCCACTCTTAGTATCCTAAGATACTAAGATAGGATACTAACTATCTATAGGTTTCCAACATCTAGACACTAGTTAATACTAACATATCATAGGTATCTAACATAACAAAAATCTAACCAATACCTCAACTAACAACATTCTAACATAACTTCTAACCATCTATTCTAACTTAGAAACCTAACACAACTAACATCCACTAACTAATATCTAACCATAACATATATGTATATATATCCATCTCTGACTCTAACCAACTAATATATGTTATCTCTAACTAACAATAACATAAACTAACACAACTAACTATCTAACTTATATAAGATATCACCATCTAACTTCTAAGATACCTCTAACCTTTACATAGATTCTAACATAACCACTAACATACTAACATATCCATACATACAACATCTAAATTTCTCTAATACAAACACAAACACAAACACATATACCAAATCCACCCCTTCTCTTTTAAGACACCCACACACATATATACAAACATACTACCACTCAACCAAAACACAAATCACTCAACAAACCACACTAGCCTCAAGTTAAATAGGATGGCATGATCCTTCCAACTCTCTCACCTTCACAACACACACACTACACTACCATCTATACAATATCAATCACACACTAGCACATATCCTCTATCAATCTCACTTCTCTCCACTAACCACACATATCCTTATCTCATTCAAACACACACACTATACTAACATATATTACATAACAATAATTAATATATATATATATATATATATATATATGTACTATATCATACATATTCTTGACAACCTATGATACCTACATTCACATGATATCCATACTACATAGGCTCATAGGTTACACTACTAAAATAAGGCAAATTAGCAACGTCATGATACGTCGCTAATAATGACAATTACGTCGCTAATCGTAATTGGCGACGACTTTAGCGACGTAAAGTGAAGGTCACTTTTAAGCTAGTCGCAGATGGCAAATTCGTCCCCCAACGTCGTGTTTGCGACGTCCCAGCCGTGTCGCTAGGTCGTCGCAAAGTTAGCGACGTAGCACGAAAAACTTTACGTCGCAAACTTAGCGACGTAGTACGACTTCTTAGCGACGTTTAGTTCTATTGACGTGATGACGTGGCATGTCTGCCACGTTAGCAAGGTGGCGACATACAGTGACGTAACGTCGCTAATTAGCGACGTATAGCAACGTCGACTTTTCGTCGCTATCCATCGCTATACGTCGCTATCCGTCGCAGACTACTGAAAAAATTAAAAAAATATAATATGTATTTTTGTTATGCTGTGTGTCTGTGTTTATAGTGTGCGTGAAGTGCAGTATTCGAACCATCGACAGTTTCGCTTACTGTTCTATGTTTTATCTTGGATAGAAAGTGCAACAGTTCAGGGTGCACTTCTTAGAGTTTTCTCTTCATGTCTTTCACCTTCTCGGGATCCTGTACGACGTCCCGACAGAGTGAAGGATGTGAAAATAAAGCTCTCAGAAGTACACCCTGAACAGTTGCTCTTTCTATCCAAGATAAAACATACAACAGTAATCGAAACTATCGATGGTTCCGAAGACTACATTTCACATACACTGTAACACGACACACATCATCACAAAAATACACATTATATTTTTTAAAATTTGGGCAGCACCTCCTTTGTATATCAGATCATCGCTTATAACCCAGCGTAGGTATATTTGTCATCTCCGTCACAGATATCATCAATTAAGTCTCCCATCATAACAGTCTACAACTAATAGATGAATAACAGTCTCCCATCATAACAGTCTACAACTAAATATCATACATGTACTCAATAAAAATACCAACAAATTAAATATCACAAACATACATGTCCAACAAACATACATGTCCAACAGAGTCAAAAAATAATAAAAATCAGTGTACAGAATGGTCAATGGGCCTATGGGGCCAATACATACAAAGATGATAAAAAAATATACTGGATCACTGAGGACCCCTGCCGCGCATCTGGGATAGAATGTACTCATACTGCTCCTGGGTGAGCTGCACCGTAGGGGCAGGGAGTAGTAGTGCAATCTCTGGAGTCAGCGTCGTCGATGGAACGGGAGGACGTATCTGCTCCAGCTCTCGCAGTCGCTCACCATGCGCAGCCAGGTCACCATCCTCTGAGTACTCTCCTCAATCGAAGTCGATACCTGAGTGAGTGAGGCAGACATGGTCCTCTGTGATCCCTCCTGCTCGACCTGTCTACGCTCTGTGCGCTGCGTAGACTCGGTAAGCGTGTGCAAGCTGGCAGCTGTAGCCTGCTGCAGACTCATCAGCTCCTGTAAACTGCGCTCGACCGTATCAAATCGTCCGGTGATCATCGGAGGGTCGGATCGTCGCTCGATCGCATCAGAAATCTGCTGTTGTAACTCGCGACGTAGTTCGTCGATCTGAGGACGAATATCCTGAGCTCGTGACGCCTGCGAAGCCGAAGACTACACACTGACAGAGGGGTCCCAGGATGACTCCGAAGCCAAATACGTGCCGTAGGATCCCGTACCATAGTATGTACCCTTCTGAAGACCGCTAACGGCGGTCATCCAGAGGTCGTCCGGCAATGGAGCTGTAGGCAGCTGAAAGGAAGTACCAGCCCCTCTCTCTGCTGGCGCACTAGCAGCAGCGCGCCTCCACCTGTAGCCGAACAAACTCGGCCTAGAACAATGTTTGCTAACGTGTAAGTGTTTGCTAAAGTCTATATTGATATCTATTTTCCTGTTTTCTAAATTATAGTAAATTAATATAAAGAATAGAACGTACATATGCCTGCGTCGCCCTCTCGTCAATGAACTCTCCAGCCCTCCGATGGGTGACCAGGAAGACGGTCACCATGTTCGGGTCCTCACCCTTTTTTACCTGTTAAAATATATTATCTATTGTTAGTATTAAACATTCTATCGAACTACATATAAATTAATATCCGTCATAGGAAACGTACCAGACGACGAAAATGCTCCGTCATCGGAATGGAACCACCACACCACTTACTGGCGCTCGACCGTGCCACCTTGGCCTTGTCTGACCGCTTCCGGTACCTAGCCTCAGCGAATCTAGCCTTCATCGCAGTCCACTTCTCTGGCGTGATCCAACTATAGATCGACTTTTCAGAGCGATCACGAGACTTCTGGTCGTGGATCGCATCACGGATGAGCTTGCCTGCGACGGCAGAAAATTGGGCCTTGATCTTCGCTGCCCGGTATGGTGGATAGAAATAGGTCCTCTACAAGAAGTAAAATAGAAAAGTTATATAATATACACAAATGATTATTAAAATTTAAAAATAAACAAATCTTTTCCTTGAAGTGGGCCAACCAAAAGGCCTTCCTATCTGGGGGAGCATTGAGTAGTTAATCCAAGGCCCACCGTAGTTCTGCCTTTGAAATAACCCCAGCTATCTCTGTACTGCAGGAGGTCGATATCTATACAATAATAATTTCATGAATATATATGTACATATAATCATTTGAGAAATCTATATTAACTAATTAACTTACTTCGTAGGCCCGTCCGTCCAAATCTTCATACCCGTCTCGCCCGGGGGAGCGCATGGAGGGTCGCACTCACCTCCTGCCTGGGCAGGATCAGTCTGATCGCCGTCCTCTATATGCTCGACGTCGGCCCCCCATGGAGCCGTCGGCAGGAGAAATGCTGGACGCGGGATTAGGAATGCTGGACGCTGGATCAGGAATACTGGATGCGGGATCAGGAACACTGGACGACGAGGGAAGAGTCGCCAACCTGCTGGAACTGCCCTGTCCCGGTAATGGACCGGGAACAGAACGGTACAATGGCGTACTCGAGATGAGGATGAGGGTACGGAATCTCTATCCCTAGCCCGAGGCTGACGGGACTGCCTAATATAAAATCCTCCACGTCGTCCAGATGGTCTAGTCATACCTGATAATAATATGACAATAAAACAAAAATACATTTATATGATATACATCACAGATTTTTGAAAAATATCATAGTCACAGATAAAAGTGTCACTAAAGTGTCACTAAAGTGTCACTAAAGTGTCACAGATTTATATGATAAAAGTGTCACTAAAGTGTCAAATATGATGATAAAACAAACGTACAGATTTAAGCCTCTTCTGAAAATTCATCTAGTTCGTTTATCATCATCTTCTTCTTCTTCTTCCTCCTCTACATCTTCACTTTCATCTGCATTTTTCTCTTCAGATAATTCTACTTCTTCTACACAATTAGATGTGTAATGAGGAACTTCCGTCGTGTCCACTTCTAAATATTTGTTACAAGAGGTAGTTCATCCTCTTGATAAGCTATATCGTCAACCTCAAAGGTATTTCTAGCTTTGGTCTTACATACTGCCCACCAGTCCGACCTTGTTGTTCTTCGTTTAGGATAACTTGTGAAGTACACGAGCTGAGCCTGACTTGATAGGACAAATGGTTCATAGGCTTGATATCGACGCCGATAGTTCATATCAACAAGACCGTGCTTGTTTACTTTCCAACCTTGACCTTCAATCGGATCGAACCAATCACACCTGAATAACACAATCTTAGCAGGCTCTATTCCATAACTATATGTCAGCTCCACGATCTCCCGTAGTACGCCATAGAAATCGTTGTCCACATCAACATCTTTGTAGTTCGAAGATCTAATACACAAATAACTGTTTTTGGTGGAGTCGAGATCCACAAAGTTGTCTCTGATCGGGCAAGTTGTTGACTTGAACCTAAACCCATTAACACAGTAGCTTGGCCATATTTTTGCAGCATAAATTGGTCCTTTGGCTAGCGTTCTAATAGACTCATTCTCAAGTCTTGCGTATGGACGATCGACCTAAATACCACGAAAGAAAAAATTAAGCTCATTCTCAATCATGTGCATATACAGAAAGGTAATTACAGAGTTCTCAAGTCTTACATATGCACTCAACCATGATGAAAAATAATGCCTCATTTTTTGTTCTAGTTCTTCTCTTATGTGTGGCCTACCTGACCTCACATCATCATTAAATATGCTGAAAACAACATCGTTCAATTAATATAATAGTATAATAATCAACACTATTAAAATAATGTAGACGTATTAATTACTTACCCCTCCAGTTTCTCTACTTCCTTCTCATCACAATTGAGTAATACATACACCTGAGCAGCCCTTAGCTCATCGTCGTTCAGATATCTCTTCTTCATTTTATCCGATGGCTTTCCTGGATCATTGAATACCTTCAGTATTGTATCATTACTTTCATGATCTCCGTCGTCGTTTCTGGAAGCTCTCGTTCTATTAGTTGCAACATGAGGCCTGAAATACATCGAACAAAAGTTTGTAATCTCCTCGAGAACATAGGCTTCACAAATAGAACCCTCGACCTGTGCCTTATTTTTCATATTTTTTAGGTGATTCAAATGTCACTCGAACGGGTACATCCATCGATATTTGACGAGTCCACCAACACGTGCCTCATAGGATAGATGAATCGACAAATGCTCCATAGAGTCGAAGAATCCAGGAGAAAACACCCTCTCTAGCTTGCACAGTGTTACCGTAATGTCCTTCTCTTGCTTTTCTAGACGATCAACGAGCAATTTCTTAGAACAAAGATCCCTGAAGAATATGCTAAGCTCCGTCAATGGATCCCAAACTGCCTGCGGTAAGAATTCCCGAAATGCAATCGGAATTAACCGCTCCATGAATACGTGACAATCATGGCTCTTCATACCTGTCAGTTTGTTCTCCTTGAGGTCGACGCATCTTCTCAAGTTTGAAACATACCCATCTGGAAATTTCAGACCTTGAATCCACCTACAAAGCCTCACTTTATCCTCCTTCTCCAGTGAGAAAATTGCCTTAGGCTGCTTCAACTTTCCATTCCCGTCCTCTATCAAATGCAATGCAGGACGTCTACATATTTCTTTCAAGTCCAATCTAGCCTTAGGATTGTCTTTCGTCTTCCCCTTTACGTCCATTACAGTATTAATTATGTTGTCAAACACATTCTTCTCAATATGCATGACATCAAGGTTATGTCTAATCAGATTGGTGCTCCAGTATGGCAGATCCCAGAATATACTCCTCTTCGTCCAGTTATGAGTGCGACCAAATCCGTCACACTTGTACCCAGTTGTAGGATCTTCGATAGCACTCGAAAAATCTTTAACCTCTCCCATATCGTGGCTCCGCACCACCTTGGCGGTGGATCACCCTTCTCTACAACACCGGCACAGAATGCATTCCTGTTCCTTCTGAACGGATGATCTTTTGGCAGAAATTACCGATGACAATCAAAGAAGCACGGTTTTCCTCTGTGTTTCAAGCGGAAAGCCTTACTACGGTCTATGCAATACGGACATGAGAGACGGCCATGAGTGCTCCATCCAGATAACATTCCATAGGCCAAAAAGTCATTGATGGTCCACATTAGGGTTGTCTTCATCTGAAAATTCTGCTTCCTGGAAACATCGTACGTGTTAGCGCCCACTCCCCATAGCTGATTCAACTCATCTATCAAAGACTGTAAGTACACATCAATGTTCCTCTTGGGATTGTTCAGACCAGAAATTATAACGGTTAGAAACATGTACCGAGTCTTCATGCACATCCAAGGCGGTGGTTATACGGAGTGACAATCACAGGCCAACATGAATACTGGGATCCCGAAAGACCAAAAGGAGTAAAACCATCAGAAGATAGCCCCAACCTGACATTACGCGGATCTGAAAAAATCAGGATACATTCGATCAAAGTGCTTCCACGCTTCTCTATCGGATGGGTGATCCAACACTCCTTCAATCTGTTCTTGCATGTGCCAACTCATATTTTCGGCCGTCTCTTTCACTATAAATAATCTTTGCAACCGCTGCGTTAAAGGCAAATAGTGCATTGAATCGGTCGGTATTCTTACACCGGTAGACCTTTCTGTACTAGTTGTCTTATAGCGATCAGCACCACAAAATATGCACACATCTGCGTCTTTGTCGTCTTTGTAGTACAGCATGCACCCATTGCGACAAGAATCGATTTTCTCGTATCCCATCCAGAGCGATCTCACCATCTTAGACCGGTAGAAGTCTTTAGGCAAATTAGCACCCTCAGACAATATTTTTATAAGCAACTCCATAAGACGGTTGTAACAATCTTACGACATGTTAAAATCGGACTTGATGCTCAACAATCTTGTAACCACCTCCAACGGTGAATGATTCTCACAACCAGGATATAATGGAGTCCTTGCATTCTCCAGCAACTACATGAACTGTACAACATCGACGTTCGGTGCCTCCTCAGGTGCATCATGATCGTCCGGATCGAAACTAGGCCCCGTCGCGTCAAAAATTATGTTCACCAACCCATCGTCGTAAGCAGCGTTGTTGTGGACATCCACATAAGACTCATACTCCGATGCTAAAGACACAAGTTCTCCGTGCGTGCTCCACTGATAGTAATTCGGCGTGAAATCCTTCGAGTATAAATGATACGTGACTTCCACTTCTGGATGATATTTCAAGTTGCGACATCTCACACACGGACACTTAATTTTGGTACCGTCCATGTACTGAGGGAATGCCTTAGCAAACTGCAGGAACTGATACACCCTCTATAAATTCATTTCGCACACCGTACATGTCATCAGGATGACGGTTGTATATCCACGAACGATTCCGTAAGTAGTAATTCATATCCATATCCAATTGAGGATAATTTTGTAAGATAGATACATGCACATTGCAGTCAGTGAATGAATGTTAAGACAGTTTAGATATGGGTGCGCAACATAAACTGTTCATTCATTCCACATATTACAAACAAAGGATTTGAAGGAAGAAACAAAAAAACTGTGTTGGGACTAAACAACTGTCTTGTGTCAAAGTGTCGTATCCGATAGACCGATACTAATCCGATACGGTCGATACTAATCCGATACCGATTCTGATACTCATCCCAACTGTCCAATATCGACCCTTTGGGTCTACAAGAGTTACTTCACCCAGTTTGTCAAGAAAGGTAAAACTTTTTAAATTAATATCCAATATCGACCCGTTGGCCTATGCTTGAGCAGTATCCTAACTCAAACTATCTATCCTAACTAATAAATTAATATCCTACTTTAACATCTACTAACTCTCATATTCCTTCTAACATAAACTAATATCCTAATCTAAACTAACCCTTTAACTGAAACTAATATCTAAACAATGCTAATCATGAACTAACACCCTAACCTGGAAGTCTACACTGCTCAAGCACAGGCCAAAGGCCAAGTTATAAGGCAAAATGCAGGCAACTGCCTGTAGCTACAAGGCAAAACCAAATGTTGACGGTATATACACCGTCAACATTTAAAAAGTTTACTTGTCTTAACAAAATGAGTGAAGTAACTCTTATAGACCGAAAGGATACTCTATACACTCTATGTAATACGATATACCAATCATACCTACACTTCTAGGATACTCTATACACTGTAGTAATGAATTGCCCTTACTAATGATGCTTTCGGTAACATATTTAACAGATGAGATTTTATATTGCACTTACGCATTTGTAGCTATAAACTGCTTGAGCAACAACATATAGGTTTGGGAATCGGTATCGGACTATTCCTATGAGTATTGGTATCGACGATATCATTTGTAGACTTACTAGCTAGGGTTTTGGTCAAACTCTAGTCCACAAGTTCAATTAGCCTATTGGGTTCATTTCTAGGTAATCCTATAGATATATCAGGGTATAGGCTAAGGTACACTAGGTCAAGCACATATGTATACCATATATACAATAACATATATATATATATATATATATATATATATATATATATATATATATATATATATATATGTGTCCGCGGGTCGTGGCCTGTTGGTAGCGACGAGGGTCCCCGGGCGGGTGGCCCGGGTTCGAATCTGTGTCCGGGGGTCGTGGCCTGTTGGTAGCGACGAGGGTCCCCGGGCGGGTGGCCCGGGTTCGAATCCCTCCTTAGGCGCACGCGCCTAAGCTCTAGAAAAGGACACCCCAAAAATATATATATAATAATATTATATATAGATATATATATTATTAATATATATAATATATATATATATATATATATATATAAAATATATATTATATATATATATATATATATATATATATATATATATCTATATATATATATATATATATATATATATATTAATAATATTATATATATATATAGATATATATATATATATAATATATATATATATATATATATATATATATATCCTCAAATCCAAATATAGCAAGCCCCTATATATCATAACCTTACCCCACATGAATCTCATGCATATATATAATCTCATATATCACTACTCTACATATATGAACTAAATATATCAGGCCAACACATTTCTATTTCACATACATATATCTCAGGAAACTGAGTATACAACCAACAACTTCTAAACATTCAATTTAACTCAAACCCCCAACTCAACTCACAGTCAACAAACTAAACCCAACCTTGTATCTCAGAAATTCCAAACTCAATCTCAGGAAAACCTGAGATTGCATTTCAACTGCCAAACCCCACAACCTAAATAAAACCCAAAACATGTCAAGAGGGGTCGTATGTGTTTGTGTGCATACAAATGTGTCCAAGGGTCGTGTCAGTGTCCAAACAACTGCACAGACAGTGGGTGTTGTCACGACCCGTACCCGGATATACGGGTACGAATACGTAGATGACGCCCAGCCTACGTTGCAGTATCGGTGGTAGAACGCTGTCTAGTACCCAATAAATATACACTACGTCTAGAAGGCCTATAACTATAAATATACTCTAGTCACATCACAACAGCTAGGGATGATAAGATAAGAAAGATAACTAAAGCACAAGAACAACTAGAAACTACTAGAAGGAAACATAAGACAGGAAAATAAAGAAGGAACAACAAGACTAACTAAGGATAACTCCCAGGCAACTCACATAGAAGAATAGTGAGATCCACCTCAGCTAGCAACATCATGAAGTCCACTAATGGTATAACAACTCCTAAAATATTATCAACGGTATCCTGTCAGGAAAATGAGCAAGTATAAACACTAACAGCAGTTCCATGTGAATTGACAAATTCTATAAGAGACAGTATAATGAACTACAAGACAAAGATATATGAAGACTTGGGAACCATTCGAAAGCCGAGTTACAACCCTTAAACCAAACAAGGACCGGGGTTGTAACTCTTCTCCCGGCATAACTTAGTCTCCAATCAAGGTACAATGTAAAGGCATGTAGAGCATGTGAGTAAAAAATCATAGCATGGTGAGAAGTACAGAAAGTAAAACTGAACTGGAAATAAGATACGACAATAAATGTAAAATGTGATTTGAATTATTAGAGCGAAATATGATCGGCTAGGAGTCATGGTAGGGTTATCCACTTGGCCCGACAATCACAGAAAAATCTCTGGAAAGGGTCATGCCGGCCAACCTGGATAACCCGGCAAGGGGTGTCTGCTACACCCTACGTGAGGTGAGGGTGGTGCTAGCAAATAGTGACAGGGAGGCTTTGATCACATAACCCTAATAATTCCCCATCCCCGAATAGTATAATGGACCTGGACATGACACGTCATGACACGGGATTCCCTAAGAGGATAGCTACTCCCTCTCAGGAATCGATGTCTATACAAGTACATGAAACAAGGCAGGAAATGTACATATATACCAAGAAAATCCAGGAACAACATCTCATGTCATGATCCAACATATACTAGTCCGTGAACTATCGTGACTGGGAATCAAGTAAGACACTACGACTGAATCGGATATAGAAGATATCAAGACAATAAAAACTATCAGTGAATGTACTCGCCTGCCGTCCTGAGCTGTCAAATGGGGTCGATGCTCAGAGTGATGCCACAGACCTAAAGATAAGATATATATAAACTAATTAGGGTTCAACAGTGTTAGTCTTGATTCTATAGTATAAGCTACGCAATCTAGGTCAGACTCTGTCAACGAAGTCAAACTAGGTCACACTGAGTCACACTAGGTCAAACTAGGTCACAGAAAGTCAAACCAAGTCAAACTAAGTCAAATTTGGTCAATGGTTGACTTACAGTTGACTTTTGGTCAACTGGTCAACTATGGTCAACTCTAGGTTAAACTAGGTCAATGTTGACTCTATTTCGACGTTCAGTCAAAACAGTCAACCATGGTCAAACAGGGTCAAGGCTAGTC
Organism: Iris pallida; assembly: GCA_029216955.1. Taxonomy (NCBI): domain Eukaryota; kingdom Viridiplantae; phylum Streptophyta; class Magnoliopsida; order Asparagales; family Iridaceae; genus Iris; species Iris pallida. Next base: position 41,710 of record JANAVB010034864.1, on the reverse strand, counting down.
TCTATAAACATCTACAGGGTCAACCCATTCAATTTCAGTGATTGTGAAATCACCGGAATTGATGGAACTCAAAATACCACAAAATGAGAAGGATTATAATAATAGGATAAAAACCTACAGATATTGTCGGATGATAAAATAAATATCACCAACGTGTCCAAAATGGTCAAATCAGCTAGGATAGCCTGTCCAAAAGTCCAATTTGGACACAGGGGCAAAACGGTAATTTCGGGCAAAAATGATGTCCGCCGTTGGACACACTTTGCACCGAAAAATGTGCCGAAATAAAAGTGCACAAAACCTGACAAATTATATGTCTACGAATCCAGAATGACGATACGAACCCAACGGTATATCCAGAATTGGATTCCGTTGACCCGATCTCAAATTGGTCCGTTGACCAGGACATTGGAAACCCATTTGCACGAAAAAGCGTGTCGGAGCTAATGTCCTCAAACTCAGCAAATTATATGTCAACGAGTCCAGAATGACGATACGAACTCAACGGTATATCCGGAATTGGATTCCGATGAGCCGAACTCAAAATGACCCGTTGACCCAGAAAGTGGGACCCGCTTTGCACCGAAATGCGTGCCAGGGTCCACATTCTCCAAATCAAGCAAACTTTATATGAAAACATGCCAGAACGATGCCACGAGTCTACTGGTGGTGTCAGAAATTGAATCCGGAGTCCCGAGTTCAAAAATGGAATTTTACAAGTGCAACACTAAGAATTCGAACGGCCAACTTTGGCGTCGAATTCGACCGACCTAACAAGCTCAAACTGAAATAAAATCTAAAGGGGGCAGGAAGAGGGTTATACCAGCTTCGCACAGTAACTGGTAGCGCACCAACCAGAGCTGCGACAGAGGAGATACGAGTCGACGAAGTCGGCTCCACAAAACTGTCCAAAAATAACACAATTTAAAGTGTCAACTTGGTGGCCGGTTTTGATCTATCAAACGACGAAATTAACCGGTGAAATTTGAGAGGAGTGAAGGTGGATATACCGAGATTGTAACGGAGCAAAGAAATCGCCGATCCAACGGTCGAATCTCCCAGAAAACACGTGCGAAGTTGCTGCGACGGGGTGCCATTTCCGAGTTCAAAACTCGCGCGCGCCGACGGGATTCCGTTCAAAACGCACGAATAGCCTATTCGGCGTGTCGGGGAGGACGATGGTGGAACGGGGGAGGTCGCCTGGGGTCGCCGGAGTTAGGGGTGCTCGCGGGGGCGCGGGCCGGCCACGAAGTGGCGCACGGCGGCGGCAGCACGCGTTCGCGTGCGCGCGCATGCGCCCACAGCTGCTGCCGCAGCTGCTGCTGCTGCATACTGCGCTGCGCAGCAGGCCGCGGGGAGGGGCTCGCCGACCTGGCGCGGCGGTGCAGCCAGGGGCGCACGACGGTCGGGTGGTTGAAGGCTGCGGGGGTGGCGGTTTGGTGATGAAGTTGGTGGTGGAGTGGTGGTGTTAAATAATAATAAGAAGAAGAACATGAAGAAGAAGATGAAGAAGTTGAGTGAAGGAAGGAAAAATGAATGGGAGAGGGGGTTGTTCTCGTACAGCAGGGGGGTGTGTGCTTGTCGGCTGAGAGAGAGAGAGGGGGTGAGGGAGTGTGTATGTTGACTAAGGAGAGAGAGAGAAGATTAATATATTGATAGAAAGAGAGAGAGGAGTAGATATTTAGAGAGAGAGAGAGAAAGTAGAGATATTAATGAGAGAATAGAGAGAGGGGGTGGGGTGGATGTTACTGCCACATGGGGGGAGGAAAGTAGGTCGGCTGGTATAGGAGTATGGAGAGAGTGAGAAAGTGGGATATTATATTATATATGTATATATATACACATATAAAAAAAAAAAAAAAATGTATATATATACACATATATAAAAGAGAGAAATAGAAATATTTTATATAAATTAAACGTATTTTTAAATAGGGAAAAAATACAGACACATCAGGGGGATGTATGGGCAGTCATGACAGGGCCCACACCAAACTGGGTCGGACGTTGGGCCAAGTTTGGGCAAAGTCGAAGCCAAGATTTAATTAATTTATAAATTAAACCAATTAATTCATGGATGAATTGGGGGCACAAGAGAGATCAATTTGATAGCGCGCAAGTGGCACGTGCATAGTAGGCTCAAAACAGGCCAGGGCCATATATTGGGTTGACTGGATTGGACCGATGTCGGGCCCGGAAATTAAGTTAGAAATTAAATCACGAATTACGGCAGACGATAAATTGGTCTAAATTGACCCGAAGTTGCGCGAATCAAATGGAGCACAAGGGAACAAGTTCGAGTGGGACACGATATATCACTGTAAAGATAATCTCGGCTACTACAAACTCCAAGAAGGAAGTTTCCAGATACTGCCATCCCTGATGCTCTAGAATTCCAAGTCACGGTAAAGAGCATTTAAAGATCAAAATTAATTATATAGAAATGAATTATTGAAAATAATTCATTAGAAAATTCAAAAAATAATTCGGGAAATTCAGGGGGCTTACATCCTACCCACCTTATAGAAATTTCGTCCTCGAAATTAAGGTTGTAGTAGGGGTAAAACAAGATAGAAAGTTTTTAGGCAAAAAACTTAGGCACGATCATAGAATGACTAGTTTGCACGATTAAGATAATCAATTCACAATTATTCAGGCACGATGAAAAACTTCCGCACGTTAGAATCAAAATATGAACAGAATCATATAGGCACGATTATAGATAAGTTAAGTCATTGGGACACGATTCAGAAATAACTTAGGAGAATGAAAGTTATAGATAAAGTCCACGTACGAGATGACGTGTAGCACTCGGGTTAACGGATAATCAGCCTGAAAGTCACACAGGCTTGATCAAGATGAGAGATAATCATGACCAAAACAAGGCTTGGCATGATTGAGCTGGAGTTTCAGACACAACAAAATCGAAGTAAGGTCTTATAGACCTGATCAAGATTGAAGAGTATGATTAATAAAATTATGGAATACGCTCCAAGTTCGAGCGGGAATAAAATTGGAAATAGTCTAAGATCACTTGGCACGATAGAGGTATGACAACAAAATCAAAACTTGAGCTTCATCCGGTTACAATCAACAAAATATTGATAATAGGATTTCAGCTTACTGAAATTTGATTTAGGATTTGAGATAGGCATGATTAAGCACAAGAAAATTTCAGATACAATCAGAAAATTTAATCAAGGTCGAAAAGAGTATAGGCACGAGTGTTTCAAAATCCAAACATGCTCAAAATTGAACCTCAATACGATCATACATACGGTCAGCTCATCCTTGGTCAAAAGTATAACGGTTTAGGCATGACCAACATGAGACTCCGGCATAATCAAGGATAGTATGAAGCCAAATCGTGATTGGAATAGAATTTAGTCATTTGCTAGAATTGAATCGAAAGTTTAAAGCACGAGTGATGATAGCATTGTCCAATCACGATAAAAATAAATAATTTAGTCTCAGCACGATTTAAATTGATCAAGTTTTGGATAAATTAGAATTTGGGCAAGATGGAGAACAAAATCAACGAAGTCTGGACACGAACATCTAAGAAGAAAATCATATCACAATGGAATTCAAAACCATTGAAGTTTAATCAACAATCAAGACTCTTTGGCACGATAAACTAGACAACCAGAATCGATTGGTCAATCAGAGAGAATCAATCTCACGATATCAAAATATAATAAACAAATCAAGGATGTAGAATTGAATTGCTTCTGTTATCATAGAAACCAGAATATGGGAACGTAGGAGGAAGCCGGGGTAATCATCTCGCTCTGCTTCGACTACTACCAACAATGTCTAATCTGAGACGGATGATTACAATACTTCCTCAATTTCTCCCAAGATAAAGGATATGAAAATTCTAAAATTTTCAAGGTTTTCAAAGTATGGCTGACAGAAGTAGATACGAGATAGGTAATTGGTGGAACCAAGACATAATTGATCAAGACGGAGGAAGTAAGGGTAAGATGAGGAAATCATCATGCGATGAGGAAGAGAAGAATGGGAAAACAGAAGTAATAGTAGGAACTGCTCTTGCCCAATAGGTTAAAACAAGTGAATCAATTTAAGATACGATCTGATAACCATACACGTCTATCCAAAATCATGTCGCCAGAATTTACGCTACGCCAGTAAACATAGCTACAATAAACGATAGAGTCCATAACCAAGGTATACACCCTAAAATCATGTCATCTAGATTCCTTACCATGCCAACCGGTATGGCTGCAAGAGAATCTAAATTCTATAACTAGGATAGTATATCCAAATCAGGCTCCACGTCCCTGTCAGGCTAGCTAATATGACTGCGATAAATTCTAAACTCCATAAGTAAAGTAGACACTTACTGTTCTCATCGTCCGCATCCAAAATATGTTTATCAGGATATCTTAACTCAATTCTTAAAAACTTATCTCAAACAAGGTCAAATCGAAGTCAACAACGAACGAACATTAAGATTTAAAATTCAACAAGGAATCAAAGATAAGTAAATGGAAACTAGCGGAAACAGATTTCGAGATAGGATTTAGAAGAAAATTCTCAGGAGATGTCCAAAGGTACTATCTAGGTCAAGATAAAGAAAATCATTGGAATATAATCTAAAACAATCTCAACCTGATATGAGACTGGTAAATCATATTCTCGTCTCGACCTAGAAGATATATAAGTTCAACTTATACCTTCCCTCTGGGGCCCACAAACTTATTTCAAGAAAGAATAAAGTTGATAACGGACAGATGTTTCAGAAATCAGGACGGACAGGAACAAATGGGAAAAGTTTCAAAAAGTTCAAAATAAGATTCCCAGGGGTCATCCCTGGAATCTACCAAGAGTTCCTAATATGTGACTGAGTACCAAATCCCTAAAATATTCCATGACTCAACCTTAATCCTAGGGCAGGCTCGCAGCAGTACAGAAAAGCTCAAGTACTACCACGACTTCGCATTAATTACAAAGACTGACCTGCATGGGCCACCACTAAAAACGTGTCACGAACCGCACCCGGATATACGGGTACGAATACGTAGACGACGCCCAGCCTACGTCGCAGTATCGGCGGTAGAACGCTGTCTAGTATCCAATAAATATACACTACGTCTAGAAGGCCTATAACTATAAATATACTCTAGTCACATCACAACAGCTAGGGATGATAAGACAAGAAAGATAACTAAAGCACAAGAACAACTAAAAACTACTAGAAGGAAACATAAGACAGGAAAATAAAGAAGGAACAACAAGACTAACTAAGGATAACTCCCAGGCAACTCACATAGAAGAATAGTGAGATTCACCTCAGCTAGCAACATCATGAAGTCCACTAATGGTATAACAACTCCTAAAATATTATCAACGGTATCCTGTCAGGAAAATGAGCAAGTACAAACACTAACAGCAGTTCCATGTGAATTGACAAATTCTATAAGAGACAGTATAATGAACTACAAGACAAAGATATATGAAGACTTGAGAACCATTCGAAAGCCGAGTTACAACCCTTAAACCAAACAAGGACCGGGGTTGTAACTCTTCTCCCGAGCAGAACTTAGTCTCCAATCAAGGTACAATGTAAAGGCATGTAGAGCATGTGAGTAAATGAAATCATAGCATGGTGAGAAGTACAGAAAGTAAAACTGAACTGGAATATAAGATACGACAATAAATGTAAAATGTGATTTGAATTATTAGAGCAAAATGTGATCGGCTAGGGAGTCATGGTAGTGTTATCCACTTGGCCCGACAATCACAGGAAAATCTCTGGAAAGGGTCATGCCGGCCAACCTGGATAACCCGGCAAGGGGTGTCTGCTACACCCTACGTGAGGTGAGGGTGGCGCTAGCAAAATAGTGACAGGGAGGCTTTGATCACATAACCCCTAATAATTCCCCATCCCCGAATAGTATAATGGACCTGGACAAGACACGTCATGACACGGGATTCCCTAAGAGGATAGCTACTCCCTCTCAGGAATCGGTGTCTATACAAGTACATGAAACAAGGCAGGAAATGTACATATATACCAAGAAAATTCAGGAACAACATCTCATATCATGATCCAACATATACTAGTCCGTGAACTATCGTGACTGGGAATCAAGTAAGACACTACGACTGAATCGGATATAGAAGATATAAGAATAATGAAAACTATCAGTGAATGTACTCGCCTGCGGTCCTGAGCTGTCAAATGGGGTCGATGCTCAGAGTGATGCCACAGACCTAAAGATAAGATATATATAAACTAATTAGGGTTCAACAGTGTTAGGCTTGATTCTATAGTATAAGCTACGCAATCTAGGTCAGACTCAGTCAACGAAGTCAAACTAGGTCACACTGAGTCACACTAGGTCAAACTAGGTCACAGAAAGTCAAACCAAGTCAAACTAAGTCAAATTTGGTCAATGGTTGACTTACAGTTGACTTTTGGTCAACTGGTCAACTATGGTCAACTCTAGGTTAAACTAGGTCAATGTTGACTCTATTTCGACGTTCAGTCAAAACAGTCAACCATGGTCAAACAGGGTCAAGGCTAGTCTCTATAAACATCTACAGGGTCAACCCATTCAATTTCAGTGTTGTGAAATCACCGGAATTGATGGAACTCAATATACCACAAAAGGAGAAGGATTATAATAATAGGGTAAAAACCTACAGATATTGTCGGATGATAAAATAAATATCACCAACGTGTCCAAAATGGTCAAATCAGCTAGGATAGCCTGTCCAAAAGTCCAATTTGGACACAGGAGCAAAACGGTAATTTCGGGCCAAAATGATGTCCGCCGTTGGACACACTTTGCACCGAAAAATGTGCCAAAATAAAAGTACACAAAACCTAACAAATTATATGTCCACGAATCCAGAATGACGATACGAACCCAACGGTATATCCAGAATTGGATTCCGTTGACCCGATCTCAAATTGGTCCGTTGACCAGGACATTGGAACCCGATTTGCACGAAAAAGCGTGTCGGAGCTAATGTCCTCAAAATTCAGCAAATTATATGTCAACGAGTCCAGAATGACGATACGAACTCAACGGTATATCCGGAATTGGATTCCGATGAGCCGAACTCAAAATGACCCGTTGACCCAGAAAGTGGGACCCGCTTTGCACCGAAATGCGTGCCAGGGTCCACATTCTCCAAATCAAGCAAACTTTATATGAAAACATGCCAGAACGACGCCACGAGTCTACTGGTGGTTTCAGAAATTGAATCCGGAGTCCCGGGTTCAAAAATGGAATTTTACAAGTGCAACACTAAGAATTCGAACGACCAACTTTGGCGTCGAATTCGACCGACCTAACAAGCTCAAACTGAAATAAAATCTAAAGGGGGCAGGAAGAGGGTTATACCAGCTTTGCACAGGATCTGGTAGCGCGCCAACCGGAGCTGCGACGGAGGAGATACGAGTCGACGAAGTCGGCTCCACAAAACTGTCCAAAAATAACACAATTTAAAGTGTCAACTTGGTGGCCGATTTTGATCTATCAAACGACGAAATTAACGGGTGAAATTTGAGAGGAGTGAAGGTGGATATACCGAGATTGTAACGAAGTGAAGAAATCGCCGATCCAACGGTCGGATCTCCCAGAAAACACGTGCGAAGTTGCTGCGACGGGGCGCCATTTCCGAGTTCAAAACTCGCGCGCGCCGACGGGATTTCATTCAAAACGCACGAATAGCCTATTCGGCGCGTCGGGGAGGACGATGGTGGAACGGGGGAGGTCGCCTGGGGTCGCCGGAGTTACGGGGTGCTCGCGGGGGCGCGGGCCGACCACGAAGTGGCGTACGGCGGCGGCAGCGCGCGTTCGCGTGCGCGCGCATGCACCCACAGCTGCTGCCGCAGCTGCTGCTGCTACATACTGCGCTGCGCAGCTGGCCGCGGGAAGGGGCTCGCCGGCCTGGCACGGCGATGCAGCCAGGGGCGCACGGCGGTCGGGTGGTTGAAGGCTGCGGGGGTGGCAGTTTGGTGATGAAGTTGGTGGTGGAGTGGTGGTGTTAAATAATAAGAAGAAGAAGAACATGAAGAAGAAGATGAAGAAGTTGAGTGAAGGAAGGAAAAATGAAGGGGAGAGGGGGTTGTTCTCGTACAGCAGGGGGGTGTGCTTGTCGGCTGAGAGAGAGAGAGGGGGTGAGGGAGTGTGTGTGTTGACTAAGGAGAGAGAGAGAAGATTAATATATTGATAGAAAGAGAGAGAGGAGTAGATATTTAGAGAGAGAGAGAGAGAGAAAGTAGAGATATTAATGAGAGAATAGAGAGAGGGGGTGGGGTGGATGTTACTGCCACATGGGGGAAGAAAGTAGGTCGGCTGGTATAGGAGTATGGAGAGAGTGAGAAAGTGGGATATTATATTATATATGTATATATATACACATATATAAAAGAGAGAGAAATAGAAATATTTTATATAAAATAAACGTATTTTTAAATAGGGAAAAAATACAGACACATCAGGGGGATGTATGGGCAGTCATGACAGGGCCCACACCAAACTGGGTCGGACGTTGGGCCAAGTTTGGACAAAGTCGAAGCCAAGATTTAATTAATTTATAAATTAAACCAATTAATTCATGGATGAATTGGGGGCACAAGAGAGATCAATTTGATAGCGCGCAAGTAGCACGTGCATAGTAGGCTCAAAACAGGCCAAGGCCATATATTGGGTTGACTGGATTGGACCGATGTCGGGCCCGAAAATTAAGTTGGAAATTAAATCACGAATTACGGCAGACGATAAATTGGTCTAAATTGACCCGAAGTTGCGCGAATCAAATGGAGCACAAGGGAACAAGTTCGAGTGGGATACGATATATCACTGTAAAGATAATCTCGGCTACTACAAACTCCAAGAAGGAAGTTTTCAGATACTGCCATCCCTGATGCTCTAGAATTCCAAGTCACGGTAAAGAGCATTTAAAGATCAAAATTAATTATATAGAAATGAATTATTGAAAATAATTCATTAGAAAATTCAAAAAATAATTCGGGAAATTCAGAGGGCTTACAGGTGTGTGCGGGGTGGAGGAGGAGGAGGATGAGGAGGAGGGAGAGGAGTTAATTAGGTTAGGGTTTACCTGAGCTCCAGGAGGAGGAGCTCGACGGGGGGGTAGGGGTTGCCGGAGGGGGAGGGAGTCACCGGAGGGGTAGGGGTCGCCGGAGGGGGAGGGAGTCGCCGGGGGGGGAGGGAGTCGCCGGGGGGGGGGGGGGAAGGGAGCTCGAGTGAAAATTGGAATTTTCGAGTGAGGGAGAAAAAAACGAAACGCTGTGCCCTAAGTAAAATTGTTAGCGACGTCAAGAGAGGCCGTCGCTAACCGTCGCAAAATTTTAATGGATGGCGACATATTTTAATAATATGTCGCTTAACGTCGCTATTCAGCGACGTAATTTAACTCATGTCGCTGAACGTCGCAAGTCAGCGACGTTTTGCGATATTTATATAAAGGAGTCGCTATATTCCATAGTTAGCGACGACATTTTATGCCGTTGCTAAATTACGTTGCTAATAGATCATATTTTAGTAGTGTTACACAAAATGCCTATATCGTATAGTCACTCTTCTACTTAAAACCAATACTGTACCAATTGACCCTTCACTAAATCCTAGGATTAAAGTATGTTGTAGCCCTTCGTATTAGCTTTTCGAAACTTCAAATGGATAGCATTTTCGTGTTCGGAAGCTCCCGTAATCGCGAAAACACCGAAACGCCTTTGTCTTTCGTATAACTGACACTCAAACAGTTCTACAGAAAGTTTTAGAACAATTTTGGCTTATTAAAATATATATTTGGAAAGCTAACTTCGATATGGTTCTTCTAAAAAATGGAAGATAAATCAGAGTTTTAAGCTAAAAGTTATAACATTTCTAAGTTACTTTGGCTACTAAAAACGTGGATAAAAATTATGACGAATTTGGGTTAGCCAAGATACTTGGATACCAACATAGGTATCCAAATGAAACTCATTCCATCCTAACTAAGATCAATCCATTCTCTAACCATTCTAAAACCGAATTAAAATATCTATTAAAACTATTATCATACATACATACACATGGGGTATCCTAATTTGGGATCTATCAAGTAGGACACAAGACACACCAAAATATCCTCAAATGGACTCCAAATGGTCTCAAAATTGAATCTAAAGGGGACACATGCATGAGGGTGGATCCTTTGGATTCATAACTAATTAATATATAAAGGAAATCAAGTTAGATGATAGGTTTTACCTATTGGGAGTGGAATCCCAATGAAAATCTTTAGGATACGGCTCCGATACGAAGATCTATCGAAAAGGACACCTCCCTTTGCACCTTGCCCAAATTCTTGGATAAAATCCTTCCTTGATGGTGTGGGATGGATTAGGAGAAGTTTGGATGGAGGAATGTGAGGAAAAGGAAATCAAATCAGAGAGCGAAGCTCTCTAATTTGGGGAAGAACACTTAGGGTTCTATGTAGAGGTAAAAAGAGGCAAGGATTTTCTTAAGGATTCTTTATAGGAAGGGAGGGGACACTTGATGGCTAGTCATTAGATGAATTAGGGTTAGTTTTATATGTAGATGAGTGGCTAGGGCTTGTCCACCCAATTTCAAGCTTTCCTATTGGTTCAATTAGTCATAAGGCTTTCTTTTTCACAAATATCCCAATAGGTAAATATCCTACTATGAAATATCTAGATATTGTTAATCTAACTTAACCATTAAGTCTCTAACCTTCTAACTAAACCTCCATGAGCATCATTAACATCTATGTTTAATCAAAACTAGGTTAGTCTCTGACAATTCAATTAGCACAATATTAATTAATCAAAATTCATTTTCATTAATAAGTCAAAGATGACCAAAATACCCTTAGGCTAAAAAGTCACAATTAGTCATCCTAATCACATGGTTAGGTCCCCATGGTCATGGTTAGTCTCTAGGTCATGCAGTCTCTAGGGTTACACTAGTTAACCACCAAAATCACAATTCAACATTTTAAATAGTTTTAAAATAATTAAAAATCACCAAAAATCATAACATGGTTTAAATATCATTATTAAATGATTATAATTACAAAATTTTAAAATCACCCTCATTTTAGAAATTGGGTGCTACACGTAGTGGTAGCGCTAGGGCGGGAAGAAATGGTCCCTACACCCTCCTTGGTTCATGTGGCTCCAACCCCGGAGGTCGACCTTTCTGCCTTGCCAAGTCTTCGGATCCTTCGGGCTGCGGAGGAGGAGATGGCCGCTATTCAAGCGTCCTATCATTCGGAACTCGTTTCCCTAGTGGCAGGGGCGTCAAGTTTCGGTTTATCTTCTTTAACTCTGCCAGCTACTCTTCCTTTGACGCCGTCTTCTTCGAAAGTTCTGGATGACTCATTGAAGGACGTGGTTGATAGTTTCTACCGCCATCTGAAGCGAGGGGTTGAAGCTGCCATGGAGAGGGGGACATCTTTTGCTTTGCCCGTCAATGTGCCCGTGGCCAGATCGAACTCCTCAGGACGCTTCCCGACGGGGTAGGGATGGTCGAGCTTTTGGAGCCAAAATTACTAAAAGCTGATCAGCTCGTAGCTCAATTTCAAGGACTGTGGCAAGTCGATCGGTCTGTAACAAAAGATCAGGAGTGCACCTTCCTTATAACTGCCATAGAAAAGGTAAGGACGGTACGGGATACGTCCAGGCCTGTTCTGATGAAGGACCTTCGAGATCTATATCTGCAGTAAGATCAACTAAGCCGCAGGGGAGAGGATTGTATTGCTCAGCAAGAGGTCGCCTCTCGTGGGATAATCGATACGAAGGAGCAGATCCTCCAGCTTCAGAGGAAATTGGCTTCTTTGGAATATAAGCTCCAAGCTTCTCGCCAAGATAAGGAGCTGGTTTTCCAGGAAGCCGATCGGGTCACCCGAACCTCTGCTAGCTTAGAGCGTGCACTGAAAAAGCTTGAAGACGGCTGGCAGGCATATGCGCACCTTGAGGATGCCGAGAGGTTGACCCAAGAGGCTAAGTGCCGAGCCACGCTGAGGTTTGAGCAGTCAATAACCAAGTTGAAGGATCGACTCAGAGAGCTGTGCATCGCCGAACCATAATCGATCGGCTTTTTTCTTTTTATCATTTATGTTCCTTCATTTTAACAAGGACATAGTCCCAGAAAAATGTAGTACTTTTGATTTTTAATGAATGACTATGTTTACATCATTCTTTATTTGTTGTGCTTGTACCGTATCTTTGGTATTATGATATTTGCCCCACTGGGAGACTTTCTGTGGACCTATTACCCTCGGCATACCTTGGTTTTAGGTATGGATAATAAGTTTGATAGAGATACCTAGAACAATTTCGTGTTTAAGGTGGACATGGAAATTCTTGGTATTGGGTGAAAGATTACCATGGAGTGGCTGGGCTCCGGAGGCATGAGATGGTGAGAAAAGAGGCGTATGTACTAGAGGACCTAGTACAACATTTGTGGTCAACTGCAGACATTTGTGGTCAACTGTTGGATATTTGTGGTCAACTGTGGACATTTGTGGTCAACTGTGGACATTTGTGGTCAAATATGGATATTTGTGGTCAACTGTAGATATTTGTGGGCCTATTATCCTTGGCGTACCCTGGTTTGGGTACGGATAATAAGTCGAGAGAAAACCAACATACTTACTCAGAGGTAATGAGGACGTGGCAGGAGTAGACTACACGAAGGGTACATAGAACAACTCAGAGGTAATATGGACGTGGAAGTTCTACGTAAGGGGTGGTTTGTTTGTGATAGAAGAGAAACAACTCAGAGGTGACATCGACATGGTTGTTTCGGGAATTTTGTGGACCTATTACCCTTTTTTATGCACTGAAAGCGCGGGTGATAGATTTACGAGGAAAATGCCCTTCTAGGGAGGAAGTTCAGAGGTACGATCATACATAACTTACTACCCAGAAGATGCGATATGGATTCATTTAGAGTGACCAGAGTGTAAGTTCAGCGGTACGTAAGGGTACATAACTCAACAATCCGGTTGATTTCGCAGATGTCGTTTAGACATAATATTTTTTCAGGAACTTGCCGTTGATGGGCATCATAAGCAAGTGTCCGTTTTACTTTGCGAGGCGGTAAGCACCATTGGAGAATACAGCCTCGATGATAAATGTGCCTTTCCACTTTGGCTGGAATTTGTCGTCGGTTTTGTGAGTCATAACCATCGGCCTCCGTACTGCCAAAATGAGATCGCCCACTTGGAATGTTCTGAGTTTAACCTTCTTGTTGATGGCTCCAGAGATACGCGCTTGATAAAGCTCGATTCGTTGTTGAACTAACAGACGCTTCTCGTCTAAGGCCTCCAACTCCTGTAGCTGGCGACGGTAATTATCATCCGTCGTCAATCGATAAGTGAGGGCGACGCAGAGCGAGGGGATTTGAGTCTCCAATAGGAGAACTGTGTCACTTTCGTACACCAGAGAGAATGGTGTGTTCCCTGTGGCCGTCCAGACTGTAGTACGGTACGTCCATAAGCATTCGCCCAGCTTTTCATTCCAGTCGCATTTGTTTGAGGACACAAACTTCTTGAGGAGCATGATTATAGTTTTGTTGAGCGCTTCAGCCAAACCATTAGCCGTCGGGTTGTATGGTGTTGACGCAACATTCTGGATTCGATGTTTGTCGTAAAATCGATAGAAGGTGTGGCTTGCGAACTACAGACCATTATCGTGGATGATCCTTTGAGGCAGTCCAAAGCGATAGATGATGTGATGCTTGAGGAAGCTGATCACGTTCGATGTCTTCACTTTTACAAGCGGAACAACTTCCACCCATTTGGAGAAGTAATCCGTAATTGCCAGTATAAAACGGTGTCCTCTGGATGAAGGTGGGGGTGATTGGACCAATGATATCCATTCTCCATGCCTCAAATGGCCAGGATGCCACTGTCGGATGTAGGAACTCGGCTGGTTGATGTATAAAATCTATGTGGACCTGACAAGCTTTATACTTTCTTGTATAGTCTATCGCATCTGCCACCATCGTAGGCCAGTAATAGCTCATCCGGCGAAGGCGGTCTTGTAATTTCGGGCCAGGTTGATAGGCCCCACAAATGCCGTCATGAGCTTCGCTTACAGCTTCTTTGGCTTCTGTATTTGACAAACACCGAAGCAGTAGTCCATTATAAGATTGCCGATATAGCATCTTTGTCTCTGTATCGTAGAAGAATCTGAGAGAACGTCTTCAAATAGAGGTGGCTTCTTTTGGCTTTTTCGGTAAGATGCCATAGACTACAAAGTCGATAAATGGGAGCCTCCAGTCCTGTGTCTCGTCGACCGTCAGGGCAGAATAACTCTCAGCAAATTGGACGTTGTTCTTAGGACAGACCAATTTATGGCCTATTACGTCAACCAAATGATGAGTATAATTTAGGACCTCTAGAGAAGCAGCCAGTTCTGCTAAGGCGTCGACTTCAATATTCCGGAGTCTGGGAACATGTTCTATGAAGAATCCTTTTAGGGACGTAATGATAGCGGTTGCTATTTAATGATAGGGGATCATGTCTTCATGACAAACTTCATAAGAACTCCGAATCTGATTGACGATTAACTATAAATCACCATATGCTTCCAGGTACTCTACCCCCAGTTCTTTTGCAAGTCGGAGGCCGATGACCAAGGCGTTGTACTCAGCCACGTTGTTTGAACAAGGTTCTGTAAGGGAATATGCCCGATTGATCACCAAGCTAGAGGGAGAAATCAGTACCACTTTGACCCCAACGACGATGTTGCCCTTGGGCCCGGTCCTTGAAGCACCGTCGAAGAACATTCGCCAGACGGTATCATGGGATGCCATGTTTGAATTGGCGACCTCGTCTGAAATTTCTTCATATATTTTGGTTGACTTCGAACCTGGATGGGCCGCTAAATAGTCTGCCAGAGCTTGACCTTTAACAGCCTTCTGTTGGACGAAGATCATGTCGTAGGAACACAATAATATCGCCCAAGTAGCAAGGCCGGAGCTGAGCACACCTGGTTTGGTCATGAGGACCCTGAGAGGGTTGACTCGTGATATAACATGGATGGTTTATCCTGTGACATAGTGGCATGTCTTCTGAATAGCGAACACCAAAGCAAGACACTCCTTCTCCACGGCGGTGTATCTATGCTCAGGTCCTATCATCATTCGGCTGAGATAGTGGATAGCCTGTTAATGCACTGCATTATTATTTTGTGCTAGTAGAGCACCGAGGGAATGCTCCATCGCTCGCACATAGAGCAAAAACGAGTTTCCAGCAACCAGGGCGACCAGGACTGGAGGATTCGACATATATTCTTTGATGTTATCGAAGGCACGTTGTCACTCTTCATCCCATACAAAGGAGACACCTTTCTTCATGAGGTGTGTGAATGGTTGACACCGCCCGAAGAGGTTAGAGATAAACCTCCTGATATAGGCTAGCCTGCCTTGAAGACCTCTGAGTTCTCGGAGATTTCTCGGGGGACCCATCTCCATGATTGCCTTCATCTTCTCAGGGTCTATATGGATTCCCTGGGCAGTAATGATAAAACCCAAGAATTTTCCGCTAGATACGCCCAAGAAGGATTTTGTGGGATTCATCTTTAGGTTGTGTGCTCGCATCAGGTCGAATACTGTTCGCAGATCATGGAGATGATCTCCCTTAGAGCGACTTTTGACGGCGATGTCGTCGACGTAACACTTCACGGTCTTACGCAGGTGATCTCTGAAGATAACGCTCATAGCTCGTTGATATGTGGCATCGATATTCTTTAAACCAAAAGACATGACTGTGTTCCAGTACACACCAATTGGCATTCGGAATGATATATGCTTTTTATCGTCAGGAAACATCTTGATTTGGTTGTATCCTGTGAAGCCATCCATGAACGACATGCGCTTGAAGCCACATGTGTTGTCAATCATTATGTCCGTAATAGGAAGAGGGAACTCATCCTTAGGACATGCTTCGTTCAAATTTCGGAAGTCGATGCAAATTTGGATCTTTCCGTTCTTCTTGAGGACCGGTACTATGTTGGCGACCCAGTCTGGATATTGTTCCTCGTGGATGAAGCCGCTAGCTATTAGTTTGTTGACCTCAGCTTCAATAGAATTCATGATGTCCGGCCAGAACCGTCGTTGCTGTTGCTTTACCGACTTTACGTCCGGATGAATATTGAGCTTATGGAAAGCAACCTCGGGGTTTAGCCCTGGCATGTCTTCATAGCTCCAGGCGAACACGTCAATGTACTCTCTGATGAGTTGCAAAAGTGACTCCCGCTCTTCGTCTGTCAGGCTTTTGCTGACGAAGATTGGCTTTGGAGAGGATTCATCTTCGAGGTCAACTTGCATGACCTCATCTTCGGTAGGAGGATCTCTTCGTTCAAAACGCTTCTTCTACTGCGCATCTAACTGTTGTACCCAAGGCTCTAACTTAAGAAGTTCAGGTACGTCTTTGTCTTCTTCATAGGCATCAGCAAATGTCATATTGACAGACCAAACTTGCCTGAATACGTCCCCAATACTGACATCCGAATCGGAAGTGGGTAATCCGGTTGAATGTGAATGCCAGTCACATTCCTCATCTGAGCTTTCAGGAGTTGTTGTAGGTGTAACATAGCCTAGACCACGTCTGGTTTTGTTGTAGTAATCCCGTAGTTTTCCAGCCAAGACCGACAATTACAAAGGCAATCGTCGGCCGGTGCCGTAATTCAAGCCTGGCATAGTCTCCATATCATACCCCTATTTTTGCATGAGGTACTTGGATCGGGAGCTATACAGATAAAGGGGCAGTCTCCCGGTGTCGGGTTCGAGATCAACTTCTTCTATCCTGAAGGGCTGTGGATCGTTCTTTCGGCCGAAGATGATTGGACGATCGTCTCACTCGACTATGAAGCAAGCGCCTTCCACGGGAGTAAGCTGGTTCGAGATATAGACATTTGTCACTTGTGTGTGTAGGTTGGTGCCTATACCGTGTTCCATAGCATACATTATACAAAGCTTATTAAGCTCGAGGTAGTTCAAAGATAACCCTTTATTGATGAAATAAGGTATCTTTTCAGGTGGAATTATATCATCAACAGAAGGAACATCAGTGTGAGCAGCCACATATTTGGCTAGGTCTAACTCCTCCTCAGCCACCCCTATATTAATGAAGATTGGAAGGATGATCTTGGCAGCTTGATCATCAGGGGCTCCACTGGTGGTACTGAATGTGGGGTCGTTGGCGCACTAGCGATCCCTGGCTTAGCGCTTGGTGCTGGACGTGGAGTTGTTGGCTCACTAGCAGTCCCCGGCTTAGCGCTTGGTTGTCGACTTGTCCTAGGAAGACGAATCGTCATTGGCTTAACAGAAGGATTGCTCTCTTCTGTTTGTTGTTGGCCGGCTCTTGGCAGCTTGATTGTCAGTGGCTCCATAGTGGGTCTCGGCCCTTGGCCAGACCTTGGCAGTCGGATTGTCATCTGCTCCTTTTGTGCAGTGAGCACCGGAAGACTAGTTGCTTCTCTACGCAGAGTGGCTGTAAGAGGTACAGTCCTGCCTGGTTTACGGGGTTGGAGATGGATTCTCAAGGGTTCCTCAGGCCCTGCAATGGCCTCCGTTTGCTGTTGAGCATCCTCCTTGATCAGGTGCCTCTTTAATTTCTCGTATAAGCAGGAATCCGAATAGTAGGATTCGACCTCTTTGAAGAGATCGATGTCGGCAAATTTCATCTTAGGAAGCCATGCTTATCGACGTATTTGAAGCATTGGTGCAATGTGGAAGGCACGATCATATAATCGTGTATCCACGGACGCCCCAGGAGAATATTGTAGGAGGTATCTGCGTCTATGACATAGCAGGTTACTTCCGACCGAAGGTCGTCAATTTGGCACTTCAGGCGAATCTTTCCAATGGCATAGCTTCTTCCTGAATTGAAACCGCTAATGGCAGTGCTGGTAGGAGTCAGCTGATGCATAGGAATGCGCAGGAGGTGAAGCAAGCTATTTGGAATAATACTTATCGAAGAACCGGGATCAATGTGCATCCGATCTACCTTGATGTCGCCGACGTATCCAGTGTAATACAGAGGACGATCATGCAGGTTGGTCTTGATAAGCATATCCTGCGGAGTGAACACAATGTTGGTCATGGCACCTGAACAAGCGCTGTCCTGGAGATCCGCTGGCGAGCTCTCCCCTATAAGCTTGACCTGAGCCAAATACGCGTCGGCATTCTGGAGTGCTTCGCTCAGTGCGACGCGAACATCTTTGGAGAGTCTCAGGAGCTCATATAATGACAATTTGGCTGGTGTGTTGGCCAATTGTGCCAAAGTGTCAAAATTATAAGGCCTTTCCAGTCCCTAAGGCGCATCCTTACGGAGCAGTTCTTTGGCTTAGGCTTGTCGACTGACGGAGGCTGAGAAGGTCCTGGGGCGTCAGCATTGGCCGGCTGGCGTTCTTCGGCCGAGTTACCCGGTGTAGGTTGAGATTGTGCACCGGACCGGGTAACGACAGCTGTCGCTTCTTTCGACATCGGCCGAGATTGTGCGGCAGGACTTAACTTTTCTGTCCTTCTTCTTGCTAGTGGAGGGTGATGCAGACTGAGTTACTTCAGGTACCAAGTTCGGGTGGACCCACATGACCTTCCCTCGTGATGTGGTGAGGGACACCAGCCCAATCGTCTGGGTCTCGGGGAGGTGGAAGATTAGTGACCTCTATTGTTGCACGGAGGACGGGTACTACGCGATCTTGGGTCCTCGTTGGAGGGAAGCTGCCGAATTGGACTGACACCTTGTTGGCAGCGACCGTTACCCTCCTCGAAATCAAAGGCCAGGGCCTTAGAATCGATGAGGTCCTGGATGTACCGCTTCAATTGGAAGCAGTCTTGTGTAGCGTGGTGGATGTAGCGATGGTAGTGACAGTACTTTGGGCTCTCCATCTCTGCAGGTCAAGGTTCACGCCTTGGCGGAGGGAGCTGAATCTTGTCTCCTTGTAAGAGCATGTCAAAGATGGGCTTGACATGGCTATCCTCGAAGGAGTAAGTCATCTGAGGCCACTGCTTCTCAGCCTGCTTTGGTTCAGGCTTCTGGGCTTGTATCGGCCACCATAGCCTGTTTGCCCTTGGCGTCTCGGTTGTTAGAAGAACTGCCGCCGTTGTTGTTGTTGGCATTAGGGCATTTGCCCTTGTCCTCTCCATCTGTAGCTGCCCTTCCTAGAAAACTTAGAATATTTTCTATTATTATTTATTTTATTGGAATGGTAATTTTTTAGATTTTATAGATAATTATTTAGTTAATTATTACGGTAGATGACTTTGGACATGGTTGAGTTTTGAAGTACCTGACGACTAGGAACCATAGCACGGACAGTACAGTGGCGTGCCTTGGCTAGTGTATTATCCATGCTAAGGATAGCCGGGCCATAGTGACGTCCTAACTAAGAAAACCAGACCAAGTTGCGACTTCACTCCTAGAAATAGTTAAATTGTTATTTATTTATGTTATTAAATATTAGGAGACCGGTTGTACCAAATCAGTCTGGACTGGACCTGAACTGAGCCGAGCCCTATAGTCATGCGACCCGTCCAAAAACGTTCATGTTGATATATTGTTGGTATGATTTTGTCGTACTTCAGTTTAATGATCTAATGCATGTTTTATATATATTTTATTAATAAATATTATAAATATCAATATTAGTGATATTCAATGATAATTGTATATAAATAGGTCCTTGTACATTTTTGGAATTTTTAGACTGTGTAAAATGGTATATACACCATTATTTATTTATTGTATTTCGTTATTATTATTATTTTTATTATCAAGATTATTATTATTAATAATGTTTTATTATTGGTTTTATCAAATAAATGTTATATTATATATATCATATTTATAGAAATAAGCCCTACACTAGGAATAGATGCTAGTGGAACTTATTTGAGTTCTATAGGTATTATATATATATATATATATATATTATATATATATTATATATATATATATATATATATATATATATATATATATATTAATTGTATATAAATAGTCCTTGTACATTTTTGAATTTTTAGACTGTTAAAATGGTATATACACCATTATTTATTTATTGTATTTCGTTATTATTATTATTTTTATTATCAAGATTAATTATATAATGTTTTATTATTGTTTTATCAAATAAATGTTATATTATATATATTCATATTTATAGAAATAAGCCCTACACTAGGAATAGATGCTAGTGGAACTTATTTGAGTTCTATGGAGGTATATATATATATATAATATATATATATATATATATAATATATATATATATATATTATATATATATATATATATACATTAATAAATTAGGAACAAATATATATGCCTATATATATATATATATATAATATATATATATATATATAATATATATATATCTATATATATATAAATATATATAATATATTATATATATATATATATATAAAAATATATATATATATATATATATATATATATATATTTTATATATATATATTATATATATATAATATTATATAATATATATAATATATATATATATATATATATATATATATATATATTTTATTATATATATATAATATATATATATATATATAATATATATATCTATAAATAATATAATATATATATATATATTATATATATATATATATATATATATATATATAAAATAATATATATATATAATATAATATATATATATATCTATATATATATATATATAGTAAAAGAATATAGAGCCCATCCTGGTCCAACAAAGCCATTCGGCCCAGCCTAGCTTTTTATTCTTTGCTAAACCACAGCCCGAGCGACCCATGAATCAAGCAGAGAAACACGAGGGATGGGAGAAAGGAAACGCGGCAGCAACCAGCAAACCGACCCAAGCAGCCTAAGGAGCCCAGCCCACATCAGCAGAGCTAACTCGAGCCCAAGCCCGCACAGGGAACACCTATCCCGCTCGTTTTAACCAGCCGCATGTATTTGTATAAAAGCGAAAACTCGACGAGAGAAGAAAGAAAGTTCTCATGGAAACCCTAATCCGAAGGCATGCCACCACAACTCTCCACAGTGCCGCAACCTCCCCTGACCCTTGCGCCGCCGCACAAGGCAGCGGACCGCCGGAACGCGCGGGGACAGCGGCCGCGTTCAACTACAGCGACAGCGACAACGACAGGAATTTCCGAGCCATAGTTTGTGGTATGATATCTCCGTCGACGTTTGTTCATTTTCAATTCCGTAAAGTCCTATGCCTAGTAGACATGACCGACTAGGATATCCATCTACTGGTTTTAGAGTTTTTATTAAATCTGGGACGAAATACTTTCCTAAAAGTTGGAAAAACCCATAGAACACATGTCCTGTTTTGGCGACTTCTCCGCTATGTTGGAAGGTAAACTGCCACCAATACATGGCAAACTTTCGAAATCCATTAAAACAGATTCAAAGGCAACCTAACCGTGATGAAAACCCAATTGTTATTTTTAATTCTAGTGGTTTATACAGGAAGTTAAATTAGAATAAAAATCGGGAAAAAAGCTGTGAAAACTATTTTTAAAAACTAGAATTTCCTCCGATATGACGTGCATCCCACCAATCTGGGCGACGTGGTCGCGAACCGAAGCATCGAAAGGTGCGTAACGGCTTCGTGGACGTGTGGGCATTGACGGAATTCAAATTGGTCGCGTGTGCGCGACGAATTTGATCCGTATCCGTCGAAATTCACCGTATCGGCCTTCGTTCATCAGATCGAGACGAAACCTTCACTAGTAGGACCGTATCATTTTTTGGTCCTGTATGCCAAGTTTGGTCCAATTCTGAGACAGTTGATCGAATTACCGTTTTGCGGTCCCGGTCCGATTCAACGGGCGATTTTGTGCACGGCCTGCCAGAATCTAACTCTGGACATACGGTTGAGTTCGTATCGGAAAACTAGATCCGTAGACATATAGTTTGACGACTTTAGAGACCGTTGACTCTGGCACGCTTTTCGGTACAAAGCGGGTCCAACGGCGGATACCGTTTTGGTCCGAAATTACCATTTTGCCCTGTGTCTAGAATTGGACTTAAGGACAGGCGATCCTAGCTATTTTGACCATTCTAAGAACATTAGGAATGTTTATTTTAGCTTTCGGGGACTGTTGTACGAGTTTTGACTATTATGGCATTCTGAGTGGTTCAGATTATCGGTTACACCAGCACAGGACCACAGGCGAGTACAGTTTATTGTCTGCATTTCGATATTGATCTTTACTATATTTTATTGATTGGCTATTGGTTATGTGATTTTTATACTCTATTATAAATTGTTGAGTCGGGAATGAGAAGTACCAAGGATGTGTGATCCGACCGTAGACAGTGTTTATTTTCATGCAGTAGACCTCGTAGATAGTGCTTATTTTTCTGCAAGTAGACCTCGTAGATAGTGCTTATTTTTCTGCAAGTAGACCTCGTAGACAGTGCTTATTTTTCTGCAAGTAGACCTCGTAGACAGTGCTTATTTTTCTGCAAGTAGACTTCGTAGACAGTGCTTATTTTTCTACAAGTAGACCTCGTAGACAGTGCTTATTTTTCATGTAAGTAGACCTCGTAGACAGTGCTTATTTTTGTGCAAGTAGACCTCGTAGACCGTGCGGTGTAGTGTCCCAGACTGATCACATATCAAAGGTACTTCTAACAGTTGGGAAAAGTATTTTATGTCTATTTATTTGCTATTGGTTTTTCGTATTTCCTGTTTATTTTCAAAAACATGTAATTGATGTCTAACCTCTGTTGTATAGTCATTTTCTTTATTTGAAATTGTATTCAGTGAATTGTGCTCGTTCCATTCCTGAGTGGAAACGATATTTTTCAGGTTAGCCGTGGATTCACTTAGCATAGGAAATACGGGTGTACTTGCAGCCGAAGCCTAGAGACTAGCTAGATAGTGGACTTGTAGTCATTCAAATATTTATACAAGTTTATATTTTTCTATAAATGTAGAACTTGTGAATATTGTAAGTTAAATTAATTATGTGAATGAGCATTATTTGTGATTTTGATCTTCATGGCCGTGACAGCATTCTACCGCCGACACTGCGGCGTAGGCTGGCTTGGACACATCTCGTATCCGTTTAAAAAAAGAAAAAAAATGGGTGCGGATCGTGACAAGTTTTTGTGGTGGCCCATGCAGGTCTGTTTTCGCAAACCATGCGAACTCGTGATAGTATTTAAGTTATTTGTACTATTGCGAGCCTGCGACTAGGAAATGCTCATTCACGAATTAGGGATTAATTTAATTTAAAGAATGACTAGGACTAGGAGTCCCTTGTTCAAATTGACCGTCGGGTAGTTAAGGTTGTTAGATAGGCCATGCAATTTAGAATTATTAACAGATAGCTTGCTAGATCCCTATATACACACTATTGCTTTTGATGTGATGATATGAACCAACGTGGGTATACTACTCACTTGATTAGTTAGGATTTCTCGAAATTAAGGCTATAATCTTGATAACCTACTCAGTTTTCTTTTGCTCTATGTCGATATAAATCTTATATCATAAGTTAGTATTGCCTGTTTTAAATTCTATTTTACTGTATGGAATTGGTTTATAATCTTGATTATGTTTTCCTGTATGAATCCCTAGTTAGATTTGATTCAAAGTTTTTCCCTAGCCATTTGAAATATATATGAGATAAAGATTAGGATGTTCTTACTTCACTTGTCTTCAGATATTTTTTTCGATCGGTCTTTTACTTTAAGGATTGAGATTTATAGGCATGTTACACTTTCTATCATAGTCAACTAGTTTGATTCTCTAACAGCTCCTTGAAGTTTTTAGGAGTATAGTTAGGGTAATTTAACGACTGTGATGGCAGACAGCAGCGCACTGTCGCCAATTACCGGAGAGTGGAGAGTGTGGGTTCACTGCAGCCGGCAGCGCACTGGCAAGGCACAACCCCCAGAATTGAAATCATTTCGAAGAATCATAGTCTATGGAACATTGCTAAAACTATGTTCTCATTGACCTCTTTAGATCTTAGATACCCTTGTGTCAATATAAGGTAGAGTATGCGATAGCATATCACATCAGAATCACGGAACCAAGAGTTGCCACGGTCGGAGTATATAGGCGAGGCATAATTCTCGGTAACATAATTTCAGACGTGATTACAAGTTTAGGATACCATAGAGGACAGGAAAATGCATGTTCGTCCCATAAGATCCAAAGCCAAACTAGTGGAAGCTCTGTAAGTTCGGTAGCATGTCTCCATACCTGACCTTCCGTAGTCCTTATGATCCATTGACGAGGTAACTGACTGACACTAATAGGGTTACCTGGAGTATAGAATTCAGAAGTCTATAACCCATTAGTCGACCAAGGCCCTATGAATAGAAGATAGTAGGATTGACTGTATAAGCAAGAACACCAGGTAAGTTTTGATTCTCTCTAAACTTGAACTACTTGTGCCTCTTTTCAAAAATCTCGCGTACTTGTATCTTGACTAACGCTGCTATTACAACCTACTTTTTGCAAGCTTACTCTTTTATCGAGCTTGATTCAAGACATATGTTTATTGGGGACGCCCGCTAACATATTGTCTAATCAGAATCATTGTATTATGGTCTGATCAACCATGATGCAATTGGTTCGCTCTTCATCTAATTACCCCTACGTGGATTGAGATATAGATGTCTCCAGGATGTCGTCCGCAATTGCTTGACAATTCCTCTTGAATTATGCATTCGCCTTTGAATCACGTAATGGTATTCAGTGACGTCTCTTGAACTCTTTATTATTTTTTTCCTTCACTGATTGGAAAGACGAAAGCTCATAATTGATAGATAGATACAGAGTATTCCCCATGGCTATGATAGTTGTATACGCAAGTGTAGCTACCATCGGCCAGCTCAGTGACTGAACATTGCCTTGAGTTACTCGTCCTCCCTTCGACACTAAACCTGTTAATCTTGATTTTATAGTCATTGGAGCCCGAGAATGATTAGGATCTTTTCCTTGAACAAATGCCAACCTAGGGGACTACCTATGCTCAGGAGACCAATTGTTGTGAGCCTCAAATTATTTGTTTGAAGCTCGCTTTAACTAGAACCCTTGTAACAATAGTCTGGCAGGTTTTGCACCAATAGAAATTCACGACTCAGTTGTTAGGAATCTTTTTGCCTTAGAGTTGGGTATCCCATCGATAACTCTTGTATACTATGGACGAGTAGATCATTTTATTTTAGCAACCATGTGTCATTGTACACACTCCTCTATTAATTGAAGAACGATCCTTGACTTGACTTGTAACTACTGTATCCCGTTACGCCGTGCCTTATTCTTCATTTACAAGAGTCGAGGTACAATATTCGGACTTTAGAATTTTTCTGACCTCATCATTCCTAAAACCATATCCTAGCTTCTAAGGTGGGTAGACTGTAAGCCTCCTAAAGTTTTGGGATATACGAAGATCATCGATTGATTAGAATAAATTTTTATTAGAATGATAGTTAGTGCCCTATGGACTCCCACTTTCTATTTAGATCATTTTGTGTCCCCGATTGTGTCATTAATATTCGGAACACGAGACCAGCTGTTATCTTCCAACAAACTGTATATGCAAGGCCTAGACGAGTTCACCTTCATCTAGGTATATCATGTCCCACTCAAATACGTCCCCTTATACTCTATTTTTATGGTACGACTTTCAGGTAAAAAGGGCTAGCTATAACCCTTACCATAATACCGATAAACTTTTCAACTACAATTAGAGACTCAACCTTGACTCAATTCATTCGATCCAATATATGGTAGTGATCTACTCGAAGCCACTACGCACATGTCACCAGTGTGCCACTCAATTGTGCCTTCTCATGCTACTTAAACACAAAAGTCATAAAAGATGCATTTTTGGGCTTTAGGGACCTAGCTAACCAACCAGACTGGCAACTAGCTCGACCACTTGGGTGAAATCTATTCTAGGTTACCCTAACCTAGTAGAAATAGTCTTATGATAGGGATCTTGTCCAGTCCATATAGATTGAAGTCCAAGGTTCATCCAACTGACGATTGATGTCCAATTAAGGAACCTATTAAGACCCAGTAAAATCCTTCCATGCATACCACCATATTTGGACTATAAAACCAAACTTTCTGAAATAGGTACCTATACCCATTATGTTGTCTCCCCTTCTTAGAATGTGAGGTCATTCGTAACCCTTATTCCATCTACCAAGAAGTCGCGATACAATCTTGTATTACATTTTATCCTTTGCTCGTATGTTTAAATAACCACGAGAAAGATCACGATCTTGACTTCTTAAATTCCGTTCTATTATAGAACCTTGTTTAGAATTTCGAGAATGGAACTTCTGTATTGCACGAATTGCAATCCACTCTAAGAGACGAAGGTTGCTTCGATTTAGCAAGTAACTAGACTAGAGTAGCCACTTTAGCAAATAAGTCAATGGTTCGTAAACTTTCATTCCATCTGCAGCCTTGAATACTCTCTATCGCTCTAGAAATTTCATCTTTACTCTCGATTGTTCTTCCTTATTTTCCTATCCTTTCTATTTCGGAGTGACGAATGGTCATGCTTATTAGAATTTACCAATATCCGCCGCTACTTGTACAATTTTGTTGCTTGTTAAATTTTGGGTTGTTTGATAGATAAGAGAGGATTATAGATGTTACATACAGTAGATATATATTGGTAGAAATTTTTAGCAATTTGTTCGATGATTATAAAGTTTTAGGGACTTACATTTGAGAGAGTAGTGTGACCAAAGGTGGGTAGAAGTGCTCGAGATTTTTGTAGTTGCCAAAATGGCCAATGAGAAGGATATAAAATATTTTTGAGGAATTAACTTTAAGGAGATTAAGGTAATATTAGAACTCCTTTTTAAATTTAAGGAATAGCTATGAATTAGAATATCGAGGACGAAATTATTTTAAGGTGGGTAGATTTTTAGCTGCCCTTCCCAGAAAACTTAGAATATTTTCTATTATTATTTATTCTATTGGAATGGTGATTTTTAGATTTTTAGATAATTATTTAGTTAATTATTACGATAGTTGACTTTGGACATGGTTGAGTTTTGAAGTACATGACGACTAGGAACTAGGTACGGATAGTACAGTGGCGTGCCTTAACTAGTGTATTATCTATGCCAAGGAAGGCCGGGCCATAGTGACGTCCTAACTAAGAAAACCAGGCCAAGTTGCGACTTCACTCCTAGAAATAGTTAAATTGTTATTTATTTATGTTATTAATATTAGGAGATCGGTTGTACCAAACCAGTCTGGACTGGACCCGAACTGAGCCGAGCCCATATAGTCATGCGACCCGTCCAAAAACGTTCATGTTGATATATTGTTCGTATGATTTTGTCGTACTTCAGTTTAATGATCTAATGCATGTTTTATATATATTTTATTAATAAATATTATAGATATCAATATTAGTGATATTCAATAATAATGGTATATAAATAGGTCCATGTACATTTTTGGGATTTTTAGACTGTATAAAATGGTATATACACCATTATTTATTTATTGAATTTTGTTATTATTATTATTTTATTATCAAGATTATTATTATATAATAATATTTTATTATTGGTTTTATCAATAAATGTTATATTATATATATTCATATTTATAGGAATAAGCCCTACACTAGGAATAGATGCTAGTGGGACTTATTTGAGTTATATATATATATATATATATATATATATATATATATATATATATATAGGCATATATATATATTTGTTCTTAATTTATTAATGTATATATATATACATATAATATATATATAAAAAAAAAATATACATATAATATATATATACTTATATGTGGGTGTATGTATGTATATATATATATATATATATATATATATATATATATATATATATATATAACAGAGTAAAAGAATATAGAGCCCATCCCGGCCCAACAAAGCCATTCGGCCCAACCTAGCTTTTTACTCTCCTGCTAAACCACAGCCCGAGCGACCCATATGAATCAATGTAGAGAACACAGAGGGATGGGAGAAAGAAAACGCGGCAGCAACCAGCAAACCGACCCAAGCAGCCTAAGGAGAGCCCAGCCCCACATCAGCAGAGCTAACTCGAGCCTATGCCCGCACAGGGGACACCCATCCCCGCTCGATTTTAACCAGCCGCGTGTATTTGTATAAAAGCGGAAACTCGACGAGAGAAGAAAGGAAGTTCTCATGGAAACCCTAATCCGAAGGCACGCCACCACCAACTGTCCACAGTACCGCGACCTCCCCTGACACCTGCGCCGTCGCACAGGGCGGCGGACCGCCGGGAACGCGCGGGGACAGCGGCCGCGTTCAACTGCAATGACAACGACATGAATTTTCGAGCCATAGTTTGTGGTATGATATCTCCGTCGACGTTTGTTCATTTTTAATTCCGTAAAGTCCTACGCCTAGTAGACATAACCGACTAGGATATCCATTTACTGGTTTTTAGAGTTTTTATTAAATCTGGGACGAAATACTTTCCTGAAAGTCAAAAAAACCCATAGAACACATGTCCTGTTTTGGCGACTTCTCCGCTATGTTGAAAGGCAGATTGCCACCAATCCATGGTAAACTTTCGAAATCCATTAAAACAGATTCAAAGGTAACCTAACCGTGATGAAAACCCAATTGTTATTTTTAATTCTAGTGGTTTATACAGGAAGTTAAATCAGAATAAAAATCAGAAAAAAAACTGTGAAAACTATTTTTAAAAACTAGAAATTCCTTCGATACGACGTGCGTCCCGCCAATCCGGGCGACGTTGTCGCGAACCAAAGGCATCGAAAGGTGCGTAACGGCTTCGTGGACATGTAGACTTTGACGGAATTCAAATTGGTCGCATGTGCGCGACGAATTTGATCCGTATCCGTCGAAATTTACCGTATCGGCCTCTGTGCAAATTTCTCAATTAGTTTGTGCACGTTCATCAGATCGAGATGAAACTTGCGCCAGCAGGACCGTATCATTTTTCTGGTCCTGTATGCCAAGTTTGGTCCAATTCTGGGACAGTTGATCGAATCTCTGTTTTACGGGCCCCACGGTCCGATTCAACGGGCGATTTTGTGCACGACCTGCCGGAATCCAACTCTAGACATACAGTTGGGTTTGTATCAGAAAACTGGATCCGTAGACATATAGTTTGATGACTTTAGAGACCGTTGACTCTGGCACACTTTTCGGTACAAAGCGGGTCGAACGGCGGACACCGTTTTGGTCCGAAATTATCGTTTTGCCCCTGTGTTCAGAATTGGACTTAAGGACAGGCGATCCTAGCTATTTTGACTATTCTAAGAACATTGGGAATATTTATTTCAGCTTTCGGGGATTGTTGTACGAGTTTTGACTATTATGGCATTCTGAGTGGTTCAGATTATCGGTTACACCAGCACAGGACCACAGGCGAGTACAGTTTATTGTCTGTATTTCGATATTGATCTTTACTATATTTCATTGATTGGCTATTGTTTATGTGATTTTTATACTCTATTATAAATTGTTGAGTCGGGAATGAGAAGTACCAAGGATGTGTGATCCGACCGTAGACAGTGTTTATTTTCATGCAGTAGACCTCGTAGACAGTGCTTATTTTTCTGCAAGTAGACCCGTAGATAGTGCTTATTTTTCTGCAAGTAGACCTCGTAGACAGTGCTTATTTTTTTGCAAGTAGACCTCGTAGACAGTGCTTATTTTTCTGCAAGTAGACTTCGTAGACAGTGCTTATTTTTCTGCAAGTAGACCTCGTAGATAGTGCTTATTTTTCATGCAAGTAGACCTCGTAGATAGTGCTTATTTTTCATGCAAGTAGACCTCGTAGACCGTGCGGTGTAGTGTTCCAGACTGATCAAATATCAAAGGTACTTCTAACAGTTGGGGAAAGTATTTTGTGTCTATTTATTTGTTATTGGTTTTTCGTATTTCCTATTTATTTTCAAAAACATGTAATTGATGTCTAACCTCTGTTGTATAGTCATTTTCTTTATTTGAAATTGTATTCAGTGAATTGTGCTCGTTCCATTCCTGACTGGAAATCAATATTTTTCAGGTTAGCTGTGGATTCACTTAGCATAGGAAATACGGGTGTACTTGCAGCCGAAGCCTAGAGACTAGCTAGATAGTGGATTGTAGTCATTCAAATATTTATACAAGTTTATATTTTTCTGTAAATGTAAAACTTGTGAATATTGTAAGTTGAATTAATTATGTGAATGAGCATTATTTGTGATTTTGATCTTCATGGCCGTGACAGCGTTCTACCGGCGACACTGCGGCGTAGGCTGGCTTTGACACGTCTCGTATCTATTTAAAAAAAAGAAGAAAAAAATGGGTGTGGGTCGTGACACCATCCGAGATGTGCAATCCCAGTTGGCGAGCTTTCTTCAACTTGGCTTCTGCGCTAGTGGCGCTGATGATGAAGGTCTTCCAGTCCTTAAATTGACTTTTGCCCATCCAGAGGCTGATTGTAGGGAGCAGCCTCTTCTGGCAAATTTTAATTAAGGAAGAGTCCGGATTACCAGAGGGCAACTTTATCGCGGTTTGGCAAAATCGCTCAATGTAGTTCCTTGTCAGCTCCTTCTCTCCTTGAACAACGTCCATGTGGGTTGACATTTTCACATCTTGTTCCACCTCATAGAACCTCTCAAAAAACATATGTTTGAAGCAGACGAAGGACTGGATGCAGTTGTCCGACAAGTTGCGGTACCAGTCGAATACGACTCCTTCCAATGCCCCGACGAACAATCGTGTAAGGATGGCGTCGTCATGCTGCAGATGATCTGTTGTGACCTCAAAGTAAGTCATATACCGGCTTGCAGATGTCTTCCCGTCATAAGGATTGATGTTGAATGGTTTGTATCGAGGAGGGAAGGGGACATCTCTCCATGCAACGGGATACGGCTGTTGTATCCTGAGGTCCTGAGAGTTTTCTCGGGCGTGAAACATTGCCGGAGCTCCTGGACTTCTCTTCTCGCCTTCCTGGCCTCTTCTGCAGTAGTGGGAGCCGATATTCCGGGTGGATTGTCACCCGAGGTTGGTGCGGTTGTGTTTGAGTCCGCATTGACGGCGGGACCCAAGCTTGTTTGGCCAGGTGTCCTTCCCTGGAGAGCCGGTAGGGCCGCCTTGATCTCGTCCACCGACTTAACCAAGGTATGAAGTATGGCCTCAAGAGTGTCGAGGCGTTGCCGATCTCTGAGACCGTCTTGGTCATTCTCAGTCATGAATATCGTTCTCACATGGGGAGCAGTAGAAGGGACTGTAGAAGAAGTGCTCTCCGAATCATACCTTAGAATAGAGAAGTCGTCGAGGTATGTGGGAATGTTCTCCTCTGGTTCGGACTCAGAGGAAGTGCCATCCCCTGCATAGGAGGTTGCCTCATTTTGGCACTTGTGGACATTTTCAGGAACGTCAGAGTCTGCTGCATCTCTTGGGGGGATTGTTTCCCCAGGTTGATCTTCTTAGAACACCGGATTGTTGTGGATATTCCGGGGAGTGCTACCCCCAGCTTCGGCTACACCCAGGGATGTAGATGATGAATCTCCAAGTGTTGAAGATTTTGTCTTCGAGCGGGTGCCTTGATAAACTCCTCCTTTGGTAGTTATGGACAACCGCTTGGATGAGAGTTTCTTAGCCACGCTAGTTGAGATCATCGGGCTGGAGACATTTACTTTCTTTCCTCCCTTGCCGGTAGGGACCTTCCGGACAGAATTACAGGAGGCGAAAGGAAGCGCCTCGTCTCCCGAGCTTTATTTTAGGACCGGTCCTGGCTTCTACAGTCGTTGGAAGACGAACTGTCGGTCCTCTTGTACTGCTGTCTTGTTGCAGCAGCAGTTGACAATGAATTGAGTGCAGTGATGTCCATGAAAGGACTCTCTGTACGCCAAGGTTTCCTCTCTTTCTTTGCGCTTGTGAAGGATCATATCACGCAAGTAAAGTACATCTCGAGCATCCTTTACACTCGTTTTATGGGCCCGGGAGTCCCAAACACCCGAATGCGTTGGTATCATGTGTGCTCCCTGATGCAGGGCTAGTAAAAGTACTTGTCCTTGATCATTGTTGGGAGATTCTTGAGAAATACCCTGTCTGTTGGCCGACGGGGGCTGGACACGGGTGGTTTTGTACAACTTTCCATCAGAGGCCCGCATAACAGTTAGCGGGACCCCCTGATGGTCAGAAGTTGGGACAGCTGACTGAGCTCGACGAGCCCGCGCTGTCCTAGACTTCTTCGCTCTAGCACTCGAGGGTACATAGTAGGAAGAGTCCAAGCCGTATCGCACAGAGTCTGGCACATCCTCATGGGAGCTTCTGAGGTCAGGACCGCATGAGAGGCGGTCGAAGACTGAACCCGAGTCGCATAGAGAGGATGGCCTGCGGCTAGGATTGGATGCCGCATAAGTCTTCTGCATGCGGCTGGGATAAGTGGCCGCATGAGCAGTCTGCATGCGGCTGAGATTGAAGGCCGCATGAGCCTTCTGTATGCGGCTAGAGTTCGTGGCCGCATGATCCTTCTGCATGTGGCTGGAATTTGTGGCCGCATGAGCCTTCTGTATACGGCTGGAATTGGCGGCCGCATGAGCTTTCTCCATGCGGCTAGGATTGGTAGCTGCATGAGCCTTCATGCGACTGACACCCTTATACAGCCTCTTCTTGGACTGCATAGAGTTCCCATTTGCCCTTGTAAGTCCAACATCTTAGTGCTTTCCTTTGCCGGACTTGGGGACAGCAGGGTTCTCTGCGGCCTGAAGTAGGGCCGCATGTGAGTCTTCTCCGCCATCTTGGGCAGCAGAGAACACTTCTTCCAGAGCTTGGGAAGGAGCAACAGTTTTGGACCTCCATTCCCTGTGGGCCTTCTTCGTGCCGGCTCTCTTCTGGACCGGGCTAGCGCTCCCCTCGGAGAGAATCTCATCAAAAGCTTGCTGGTCGAAGCGAACGACCAGCATCTGTTGCGTGGAGCCAAGTTTGGCTACGTCCAATTGTGTAACCAACTTTTCAGCAGTAGAGAAGTTAGTCCCCAGCAAGAGTCTCCATCGTGTTTGCCATTGATTATCTAAGAACAGAACAGTTTTATGGGAGGACTGAACTTTGATTCATAATTACAAACTTGCTTGTACAAAAAGAGCCTAGGAACAAAACCTAGAAAAAGCAATCTAAGTATAATTATTTAATTTGGATTTTGGGAGGTGACGGTAGAGGCTTGGGAAAGTGCTATCAACTCTGCCTTACTCCTTGGACGATCGAACGCAACCTCGGCTCCGGCGAAAAAATGCTCTCTCTTTCTGTATCTTTTGCTCTGTGTTGCTCTCTTGTCTGTGTGTGTGTAAAGGAATAATCCCATGCTATTTATAGGAATTTATGATTAATGGGGGTGTACAGCCACGTGGCCATATCCTTGTAACTGTGCCTTGAGAAGTGGGCAGTTAGGGATTGGTTAAGATTAATCTTGATCTGTTTGTTGCAATAAATCTGAACTGTTATGATTTGTTGCTTGTAATAAATCTGAGCTGTTATGATTTGGTCAATTTCTGCCACGTGTCCCAACTGCTACTATATTGCGAGTCGTATGAATGATACATCCTGGCTGAGCTGCATGAAGGACTATCCCTATGACTGAGCCGCATGAGAGTGGTCTCATGACCGGGCCGCATAAGAGTGGCCTCATGACTGAGCCGCATGAGAGTGATCCCCATGACTGAGTCGCATAAGGGTGGCCTCATAACCGAGCCGTATGAGAGTGGTCTTCCTGACTGAGCCGCATGAGGGTGGCCTCATAACCAAGCCGCATGAGGGTGGTCCCCATGAAGGAGCCGTATGAGGGTGGCCTCATAACTGAGCTGCATGAGGGTGGCCCCATGTATGAGTCGCATGAGAGTGGTCCCATGGCTGAGCCGCATGAAGGCCATACATGCGATCCGTATAAAGAACTCTCTTTGGAATTTGTGGACTGTGCCAGATATCATAAAGATTTTCTCGTCTTTTTATGAGCATGTCGTGTCTCGTCTTTATGTCAGAGCCATCATTTCTGTCAGAGCTGTCACTTTGTGTCAGAGCATTAATGGCCAGCTGCACGGAGTAATTATGGCGAGCTGTATAGGTCAGTTTCGAACCGCATAAGGCCGCGTGGCTCTTTCTGAGCCACATGAAGCTTTCTGAGCCGCATGAAGCTTTCTGAGCCGCATGAATCTCTCAGGGATTTTTGAGCCGCATGAAACCCCCCAAGTTTTGAGCCGCATGGAGTTTCTGGGCCACATAAGAATTTATTATTCTTTTCCATGCTTCTACACTAACCTGCCTCGACGAGCCCAACCCCGTCCGGTCGCCTTCCATCTGTCGGCGTCCTCCTTACCCAAGTCCGACGCCACGAGCTAGGTCTTCTCTAACCGAGGCAGCTGCCACCAGCACCGGTGACAGCCGCGGGGGGCCACCACCTCTCCGATCTGCTTCCACTCCGTTGGCACGTAGTCGAGCCAGGCCGCTGGAGCCGAGCCATGAGCGACGACAACAGCGCTGACGATCTCTAGTGCCTAGCAACGCTGCCCTCGAGGACTGTGCGCCGTGTCTGCCACCGCAACTGGATCGGCCCCACGGGCAACCGTCCTGTCGAGCACGGCCGGCGAACTCGACGCCGGAGAGTCCACCAGCCTCTCTCGTCACTCTGGTTCCCCTCTGCCACTTCTCTTTCCCTCCTCTAACCTCTTTTTCTTCCTGACCTTCTTCTTTACTCTTTCTTTCTCTTCAATTCTTCATTCTTCCTCTTCTTCTTTTGCTTTGTTTTCTCTCTATGTTGTCTCTCCTTTCCCAGTTTATTTTCCCAAATGACTTTCTGTCTCCCATCTTACTTCTTCCGAGAAGAAGAGAAGGGCTCAATTAATGAGCATAGGGATGAAGGAAATGTATGTATTAGTTTATTTTTATTTTATTTTTTTAACCAATGTACTGGTGTCAGAATAGATAAGTTTATAGTATTATTATATTTTCTTTGCTAATCAAGGCAGGCAGTAGAGTAGGTATTAGTATACTATAGTAACTACAATAGTAGATATATGTAGTTATATTGTCATATTTACTAATTATTAGTAGTACCTTTAGTAATTTTTATATACATTATATTTATTAAATAAATATATATTAAATATTTTTGAAAAATTATATTGTAACTCTCTCTCTCTATATATATATATATATATACATATATATTGAAAAACTAGCTCTATATATTATATTAACAAACTGAACCACCAAACGGATACAAAACCGGGGAAGGCCCCCAACCCAAAGGAAGATCAGCCGCCCAAAAAAACACGGGAGCT
Source organism: Iris pallida (assembly GCA_029216955.1). Lineage (NCBI taxonomy): Eukaryota > Viridiplantae > Streptophyta > Magnoliopsida > Asparagales > Iridaceae > Iris > Iris pallida. The sequence continues at coordinate 6,363 of JANAVB010034864.1, read as the reverse complement.
GCAAAAAGTCCAAACCCAACGAATGGTGTGATTTTGTTGGATGCCAACACAGTAGGAGATCCACATCAGGTTATGCTGACTAATGGAGATATATTTTGGATGAGTGTCACACATGCACTCATAATTTCTTCCACAATGACAACAAGGTTTATAACATGTTGTGGGGCATCTATTCAGGGAATATGGTTGCGAAATTTTGTCACAAGGCTGCGCCTACAGTACGGTGTTGAAAGACCACTTAAATTATGGTGTGACAATAAATCAACAGTAATGTATTCTAATAACAACAGAAACTTGTATAAGTCAAGGATATTGACATAAAGTTTCTAGTTGTAAAGGAAAGAATTCAGAATGGTTAAAGTGTCCATATAGCACATTATGACAAACTCCATTTTAGCGGATCCGCTCACAAAAGCATTATCACCCAGGGTCTTTCATGAGCATACTGCTCATATGGGTGTTATCTCAATTAAGTATATGACAATAGAGTGGGAGTTTGTATTTTATGTATTTGGGTGCTATTTGGTTTTGGACAAATTTATGTACTAAAGTATTTTGGATATTTATCTGATCAAATATATGAAAATTCAGTTCATTCTGTTTTCATTATGTTAAAGTATTGATCTCACTAAAGTTAAGGAGGACCAGCTGGAAATAGACATGTATTGATCACATTGCGTGTAATTTCCATGCTACGCATCCATGATTGATCTATGTCGTTTAGCTATATTGGTATATATGACCATTGATGGTTTAGTTACGCTATATGTGACGAAGGCCGCTTTGATCCTATGTTGATATGGTTAATGGACGAGATTGTCCGGATATACCCTAGGGATTAAGATAGCAATTTATGAGCTCACTAAGGTTAACACAATTATAAGGTTACATATGTGGCCCAGTGGAAGATTGTTGGAATTATTCAATAATTAAGGGGCCACACATGTAAAATTAATTGTGTTTGGGCTATCTAAATAATTAAGCCAAATTAAAGTGGTCTATTTGAAAATTGGCTTAAGGGTATAATTGTTATGGAATTAATGTGTAGATACCGGAGATAATTCTAATTTGATGAGGGGCCAAATTAGAAATATCAAAACATATAAATATATGTATTCATTAGGGTTATGCTCCCCAACTTATACGACCACCAAAAAGAGAGGTTTTTTTCTTTTTCTCTTCTACATCCCCATCAACAGAAAGAGAGGGACAAAGAATTTGGATTCATCTTTGTCATTAAGGTCGTAGCAAGTTGGAAGATCGAACCCCATAAAAGGACGACCGCTTCAAGATCCATCAAGCCTAGCAATGGATTCAGGTACGCTTCCGCAATTTAATTTATGTTCTTCATCTCATGAATCGACAGGGTATAATAAATTTCTAACATTTTTGTCTCCCATCTTACTTCTTCCGAGAAGAAGAGGAGGGCTCAATTAATGAGCATGGGGATGAAGGAAATGTTTGTATTAGTTTATTTTATTTTATTTTTTTAACCAATGTACTGGTGTCAGAATAGATAAGTTTGTAGTATTATTATATTTTCTTTACAAATCAAGGCAGGCAGTAGAGTAGGTATTAGTATACTATAGTAACTACAATAGTAGATATGTGTAGTTATATTGTCATATTTACTAATTATTAGTAGTACCTTTAGTAATATTTATATACATTATATTTATTAAATAGTTTTAAAAAATTATATTGTAACTCTCTCACTCACTCTCTCTTTCTCTCTCTCTCTCTCTCTATATATATATATATATATATATATATATATTTATATATATATATATATATATATGTATATATATTTTATATATATATATATATATTTTATATATATATAATATATATATATATATATATATATATATATATACATATATATATATATATATATATATATATATATATATATATTGAAAAACTAGCTCCATATATTATATTAACAAAGTGAACCACCAAACGGATACAAAACCGGGGAAGGCCCCCAACCCAAAGGAAGATCAGCCCGCCCAAAAAAAACACGAGAGCTGCAAAAAGTCCAAACCCAACGAATGGACCAGCAAAAAGAAAGCAACACCAACGGCCGAAAGCCAGATGACTACCGCTAAGGAGCTTGCCGCAAAAACCCCGGGATAGACCCAAGCCTCTGCTCACTGCCCGCCTGAACTGAAGATTTAGTAATCTCCATTCTGAGTTTGGGGCAGTCCATCCTTTTTTCATATCTATCATTGTTCCTATTCTTCCAAAGGACCCAAACGATGACCGCCACCATCAGCCACCACAACTGACCGTTCGGCCCATCCCACCACTTACACAGTCGGCCCATCAATGTCTCCTTCCTATTATCAGTAATGCTTCCGATCTTCATCTCCGATTCGACGCTGACCCAAACCTCGTTGGCTATTTCACCCTGGGAAAGGATGTGGCCAATCGTCTCCTCTTCGCCCAAAACAAAACAGTTACACTTGGAAGCTAGACTAAAGCCGATGCATTTAAGGACCTTATCCTGGGGGAGCTTATCCTGACCGCACGCTAGAGAAGTAATGACCAATTGGTGGGGATCCCTCTACACCCTAGATAGGCACTGCCGTCGGCTCCTGAAGTCGAGCACACCGCGATAAAAGACACACGGAACCCAGATTGAAGACCCCATCCTTCCTCGGTCTCCACATCACGGAATCTGGATGCTCGGAGAGGCACAGACCAGACGCCACCAGACTGGCTGCCGTCTCCGCCCTTAACATCGCCGCGCATCGCTCCAGGTTCCAATGGACATCCCTCCAGAGGTCTGTATGCACGTAGGGTCTCGAGTACGCCCTCCCAGCTACCCCGTACAGAGTCGCAGGTCCCCCAGCCAACTAAAGTCGTCGGCGTGCGATGACCCGTCCCCGAGCCGCAAGCCGATGTGATTCTCCGCAAGGTTGTACCCTTCAATACGCCAGAGAGGGGAACACTTCTGCCCCGCCTTCAGGAACTAAATTTTGGTTCTTTTGATATACTTCGCCTTCATATAGGCGGACAAGGGAGTTTTGCGCTCTTAGTTTCAACCAAATCTTGATGGAATAAGCCTTCACCACGTCCACCAATTTTTTTTATCCCCAGACCACCTTCCTCTTTTAAACTCGAGACGACATCCCATTTGATCCATTTGCGCTTAGCATTGGAATCTTGTTGACCCCATAGGAAGTTGCAGAACAAACTTTCTATGAGATCGACAACCTGTTTGGTGGGAGAGCATACTGAAATCATGTAAATAGGAAGGGATTGAAGGAGGTGCCTTATGAGAACCACCCGTCACGACCTGCACCCGGATATTCGGGTACGAATACGTGGGCCACGCCCAGCCTACACTGTATTAACGACGGTAGAGCGATGTCAAGTACCCGATGCTAACTACGACATCTAAAAGATCCATAACTATAAATGTACTCAAATCATATCACAAAAGCTAAGGAAGATAAGACAAGAAAGATAACAATATCACTAGAACAACTAGAATCTACAAAGGATCATATGAGACAAGAAATGAAACGGAGGAAAAACAATAACAAAACTAAAATAACTACTAGACCTAGAACTCCTGGAAGACAACTCACGGTGAAAGAATATCAAGATCCGCCTCAGTTAGCATCATCCTGTAGTCCAATAATGAGGGCATAATAACTCCTAAAAATATTGTCAACGTATCCAGTCAGGATGAGAACGAGTACATAAACTAACAGCAGTTCTATATGAATTAATAAATTCTATAAGAGACAATTTAATAAAATATAAGATAAAGTATCAAGACTGGAATATAAACATGATATGTAAAACTGGATATCATGTCAGGGTATAAAATACTGGAATGTAGAATAGTACAGTAATATCTGATGTATAATGTAAACATAAAAGGTGCCTTGAGATATTAGAGCATTATGTGATTGACTTGGGTCAAGATCAGGCTCTTCCATTTGACCAACTATGAGTTAGAAAATACAAAAAAAACAAGATCAGGCCGGCCATAATGAAAAGCTATGAGGCAAGTAGTAACACAGGTCAGGCTTTACCCTATGTGAGGAGAAGGTAAAGCTAGGATGCAAGTAGTAACAGAAATACAGGAGGGGTATTGATAACATAACCTCTAATAACTCTCCATCCCTGAATAGTATATGGATCCGGACATGTCACATCATGACACGGGATTCTTTAAGAGGGTAGAAAATCTCCTTAGGAATCGGCGTCTATACAAGTACAGAAAACAAGATGAACAATTAACCAATATACCATGGTAACCCAGGAATGACATCTCATGACAGGATCCGACGTATACTAGTCCATATACCATCGTGTCAGAAATCAAGTAAAATACTACAACTAAATCGGATATAGTAGATATCAAGACAATGAAAACTATCAAAGAATGTACTCGCCTGCTGTCCTGAGCAATAAGTGAGGGTTTATGCCTTTACCGACGTCACAAAGACCTAATATAAATTTACAAAGTTACTTAGTGTTCTAGAGTAAACAATATATATAAATATATTAATTATATGCTTTTAGGCCTATTCTAAGTCAAACTCAGTCAAACTAAGTCAAACTGGGTCAAATATTGACCTACAGTTGACTTTGGTCAACTGGTCAACTCATAGTCCACTCTAGGTTAAACTAGATCAAGGCTAGTATCTATAATCATCCATATAGTCAACTTATCAATTTCAGTGATGTAAAATCACTGGAATCGACGGATCTCAATTTTGATGCACGGATCTCAAAATACGAACCAAAAAGAGAAGGATTATAACAAGTAGTGATAGATAAGGGAAAAAAATCTACAGATGTTGTCGAATGATGAAACAACCATCATCAACGTGTCATAATAGTCAAAACAGCTCTAGAATAGCCTACCCATAAGTCCAATTTGGACACAGGGACAAGAAGGTAATTTTAGGTCAAAATGATGTCCGACATTGGACCCACTTTGCTACCGAAAAACGTGTCAGGATAAAAGTCCTCAAAATCTTAGCAAAATATATGTCACGAATCCAGAATGACGATACGAACTCAATGGTATATCCGGAATTGGATTCCAATGAGCTGATCTCAAAATCGTCCGTTGACCAGGATATTGGAATCCGATTTGCACGAAAATGCATGCCAGAACCAAAGTCCACTAAATCTACCAAAGTATATGTCAACGAGTCAAGAATGATGATACAAACTCAACGGTATATCCGGAGTTGGATTCGATGAGCCGATCTCAAAATGGCCCGTTGACTCGGACTATAGGGCCCGTTTTACACCAAAATACGTGTCGGGGCCCACGTCCTCCAAATCAAGCAAACTTTATATGAATTCGTGCTAGAACGACGCCACGAGTCTACTGGTGGTGTCAGAATTTGAATTCAGAGTCCCGAGTTCAAAATTAGAATTTTATAAGTTGAAAATTATAAATTCGGACGACCAACTTTGGCGTCAAATTCAACCAATCAAACTAGCTCACAATGAAATGAAACTTAAGGTGCAGGAAGATGGTTATACCAACTGTGCACAGGATCTGGCGGCATGCCAAACAGAGGTGCGACGGAGTAGATACGAGTCGACGAAGTTGGCTCCATAAAACTGTCAAAAAATAACATAATTTAAATGGTTAACTTGGTGGCCGATTTTGACATAGAAAACGACGGATTTAACGGTTGAAACTTAACAGGGGTGAGGGTTATATACCGAGATTGAGATGGAAGAAACGAATTGACGATTCAACGGTCGGATTTCTCGAAAAATGTGCACGAAGTCGCTGTCACGAGATATACATTCTGAATCAAATCTGCGCGCGTCACGACGGGATTCAGTGCAAAATGCACGATTCACCTCGTATACGCGTCGGGTACGAAGGCGCGCATCGGGAAGGCTCATCGGAGGTCGCCCGACCATGTGGGAGGCCGATGGCCGAACACAGCTGCTGCTGCCATTTACAGCTGCTGACTTGTGCCTTATGCGGCTGCTGTGGGCTGCGCCGCACACGGCGCCACTGCTGGCCGCAGCCCACCGAAAGGAGGAGGAGGAGAAGGAGAAGAAGGTGGAGGAGGAGAATAAGAAGAAAGATGGTGATGGTGGTGGTGTGGTGTTAATGGTAGCGATGGTGAGAGTGATGGTGGCGGTGGTGATGTTAAGAAGAAGAAGAAAAAGAGGATGATGAAGGAAATAAAGAAGAAGACAATGATGAAGCAAAAAAGGAGAGGAGGGGGTGTCGGCGGATGATGAGTAGGGGGCTGCTGCTGTGAGGTGATGGGAGGGAGAGATTGAGTGTACTTATAAGGAGAGAAAGAGAGAGAGAGAGTGATGTATATTATATATATATATATATATATATTATAT